>CATOCB010000091.1:600000-782000 GCA_951411735.1 Somateria mollissima | reverse complement strand
CATGTGTGGTACCCAGCCTGGTTCCCAGGTTCCGATGACCTCCCCGGCCCCAGGTCAGCGGGTCACGTGGGGACCCCGGCCCCAGGTCACCGGGTCACGTGGGGACACCGGCCCCAGGTGACCGGGTCACGTGGGGTCACCGGCCCCAGGTCAGCGGGTCACGTGGGGTCACCGGCCCCAGGTCAGCGGGTCACGAGGGGACACCGGCCCCAGGTGACCGGGTCACGTGGGGACACCGGCCCCAGGTCACCGCGTCAGGTCGGGACCCCGAACCCAGGTCCACGAGTCCGTCGACACCACAGCCCCGGGTCACCGGGTCGTGTCGGGTAACCGGCCTGGTTCCCAGGTTCCGATGACCACCCCGGCACCAGGACCCCGGGTCACGTGGGGACACCGGCCCCAGGTGACCGGGTCACGTGGGGTCACCGGCCCCAGGTCAGCGGGTCACGTGGGGACACCGGCCCCAGGTGACCGGGTCACGTGGGTCACCGGCCCCAGGTCAGCGGGTCACGTGGGGACACCGGCCCCAGGTCACCGGGTCACGTGGGAACCCCGGCCCCAGGTCAGCGGGTCACGTGGGGACACCGGCCCCAGGTGACCGGGTCACGTGGGGACACCGGCCTCAGGTCAGCGGGTCACGTGGGGTCACCGGCCCCAGGTCAGCGGGTCACGTGGGGACCCCGGACCCAGGTCAGCGGGTCACGTGGGGACACCGGCCCCAGGTAACCGGGTCATACCGAGTCCCCGGACCCAGGTCACCGGGTCAGTTCGGGACCCCGGACCCAGGTCGGGTCATGTCATGTCCCATGCCCGGGTCCCCGGGTTGGATTTTTACCCAGGCCCCGGGTCACAGGGTCATGTCGGGTCAACGGCCTGGGTACAACGGTCTGGTGACCACCCCGACCCCAGGTCCCCGGGTCATGACGGGACACCGGACCAGGTCCCCGAGTCCGGTCGACACCACAGCCCCAGGTCACCGGGTCACGTCGGCACCCCGGACCCAGGTCAGCGGGTCATGTCGGGTCCCAGCCCGGGTCCCCGGGACGGGTTTTTACCCCAGCCGCAGATCACCGGGTCCTGTCGGGTACCCGGGTCGGGTCCCCTGGACAGGTCGGCACCCCGGCCCCGGGTCACCGGGTCATGTCGGGTCGCTGTCCCGGGTACCAGTGTCAGGTGACCACCCCGGCCCCGGGAGACGGAGTCATACCGGGTCCCCAGCCCGGGTCCCCGGGTTGCATCGGGACAAAAGCACCGGATCACTGGATAACGTGGGGTCCCGGGCCCGGGTCCCCGGGTTGCATCGGGACACCAGCGAAGGACCACCGGGTCCTGTCGGGTCCCCGGCCCGGGTCCCCTGGACAGGTCGTTAACCCGGCCCCAGGTCACCGGGTCATGTCGCGCACCCGGCCTGGTTCCCAGGTTCCGGTGACCACCCCGGCACCAGGACCCCGGGTCCCGTGGGGAACCCGGCCCCAGGTCAGCGGGTCACGTGGGGTCACCGGCCCCAGGTCAGCGGGTCACGTGGGGTCACTGGCCCCAGGTCAGCGGGTCACGTGGGGACACCGGCCCCAGGTGACCGGGTCACGTGGGGACATCGGACCCAGGTCAGCGGGCACGTGGGGACCCCGGCCCCAGGTCAGCGGGTCACGTGGGGACACCGGCCACAGGTGACCGGGTCACGTGGTGACACCGGCCCCAGGTCACCGGGTCACGTGGGGACCCCGGACCCAGGTCAGCGGGTCACGTGGGGACACCGGCCCCAGGTCAGCGGGTCACGTGGGGACACCGGCCCCAGGTAACCAAGGTAGGTCGGGACCCAGCCCGGGTCCCCGGGACGGGTTTTTACCCCAGCCGCAGATCACTGGGTCCTGTCGGGTCCCCGGCCCGGGTCCCCTGGACAGGTCGATAACCCGGCGCCAGGTCACCCGGTCATCTCGCGCACCCGGCCTGGTTCCCATGTTCCGATGACCACCCCGGCACCAGGACCCCGGGTCACGTGGGGACACCGGCTCCAGGTGACCGGGTCACGTGGGGTCACCGGCCCCAGGTCAGCGGGTCACGTGGGGACCCCGGCCCCAGGTCAGCGGGTCACGTGGGGTCACCGGCCCCAGGTCAGAGGGTCACGTTGGGACCCTGGACCCAGGTCACCTGGTCATGTGTGGTACCCAGCGTGGTTCCCAGGTTCCGATGACCTCCCCGGCACCAGGACCCCGGGTCACGTGGGGACACCGGCCCCAGGTGACCGGGTCACGTGGGGTCACCGGCCCCAGGTCAGCGGGTCACGTGGGGTCACCGGCCCCAGGTCAGCGGGTCACGTGGGGACACCGGCCCCAGGTGACCGGGTCACGTGGGGACTCCGGCCCCAGGTCAGAGGGTCACGTGGGGACCCCGGACCCAGGTCACCTGGTCATGTCTGGTACCCAGCCTGGTTCCCAGGTTCCGATGACCATCCCGGCACCAGGACCCCGGGTCACGTGGGGACACCGGCCTCAGGTGACCGGGTCACGTGGGGACACCGGCCCCAGGTGACCGGGTCACGTGGGGACCCCGGCCCCAGGTCAGCGGGTCACGTGGGGACCCCGGCCCCAGGTCAGAGGGTCACGTGGGGACCCCGGACCCAGGTCACCTAGTCATGTGTGGTACCCAGCCTGGTTCCCAGGTTCCGATGACCACCCCGGCACCAGGACCCCGGGTCACGTGGGGACCCCGGCCCCAGGTCACCGGGTCACGTGGGGTCACCGGCCCCAGGTCACCGGGTCACGTGGGGACACCGGCCTCAGGTCAGCGGGTCACGTGGGGACCCCGGCCCCAGGTCAGCGGGTCACGTGGGGACACCGGCCCCAGTTCACCGGGTCACGTGGGGACCCCGGACCCTGGACCCCGGGTCACGTGGGAACACCGGCCCCAGGTGACCGGGTCACGTGGGGACACCGGCCCCAGGTCACCGGGTCACGTGGGGACCCCGCATCCAGGACCCCGGGTCACGTGGGGACACCGGCCCCAGGTCAGAGGGTCACGTGGGGACCCCGGCCCCAGGTCACCGGGTCACGTGGGGACCCCGGACCCAGGACCCCGGGTCACGTGGGGTCCCCGGCCCGGGTCCCCGGGTTGCATCGGGACACCAGCGAAGGATCACCGGGTCCTGTCGGGTCCCCGGCCCGAGTCCCCTGGACAGGTCGTTAACCCGGCCCCGGGTCACCGGGTCATGTCGCGCACCCGGCCTGGTTCCCAGGTTCCGGTGACCACCCCGGCCCCAGGTCACCGGGTCACGTGGGGACCCCGGACCCAGGTCAGCGGGTCACGGGGGGACACCGGCTCCAGGTCACCGGGTCAGGTCGGGACCCCGGACCCAGGTCGGGTCATGTCACGTCCCATGCCCGGGTCCCCGGGTTGGATTTTTACCCAGGCCCCGGGTCACAGGGTCATGTCGGCTCAACGGCCTGGTTACAACGGTCTGGTGACCACCCCGACCCCAGGTCCCCGGGTCATGCGGGACACCGGACCAGGTCCCCGAGTCCGGTCAACACCACAGCCCCAGGTCACCGGGTCAGGTCGGCACCCCGGAACCAGGTCACCGGGTCATGTCGGGACCCCGGCCCAGGTCCCCTGGACAGGTCGTTACCCCGGCCCCGGGTCACCGGGTCATGTCGGGTCGCTGCCCCGGGTACCAGTGTCAGGTGACCACCCCGGCCCCGGGAGACGGAGTCATACCGGGTCCCCGGCCCGGGTCCCCGGGTCAGGTAGTTACCCTGGCCCCAGGTCACCGGGTCAGGATGGGACCCCGGACCCAGGTCCCCGGGTCGTATCGGGTCGCTGCCCCGGGTACCAGTGTCGGGTGACATCCCCGGCCCCAGGTCCCCGGGTTGCATCGGGACACCAGCGAAGGATCACCGGGTCCTCTCGGGTCCCCGGCCCGGGTCCCCTGGAAAGGTCGTTAACCCGGCCCCGGGTCACCGGGTCATGTCGCGCACCCGGCCTGGTTCCCAGGTTCCGGTGACCACCCCGGCACCAGGACCCTGGGTCACGTGGGGACCCCGGCCCCAGGTCAGCGGGTCACGTGGGGACCCCGGCCCCAGGTCAGAGGGTCACGTGGGGACCCCGGCCCCAGGTCAGAGGGACACGTGGGGACCCCGGCCCCAGGTCAGAGGGTCACGTTGGGACCCTGGCCCCAGGTCAGAGGGTCACGTGGGGACACCGGCCCCAGGTCAGAGGGTCACGTGGGGACCCCGGCCCCAGGTGACCGGGTCACGTGGGGACCCCGGCCCCAGGTCAGCGGGTCACGTGGGGACCCCGGCCCCAGGTCAGAGGGTCACGTGGGGACCCCGGCCCCAGGTCAGCGGGTCACGTGGGGACCCCGGCCCCATGTCAGCGGGTCACGTGGGGACACCGGCCCCAGGTCACCGGGTCACGTGGGGACCCCGGACCCTGGACCCCGGGTCACGTGGGGACACCGGCCCCAGGTGACCGGGTCACGTGGGGACACCGGCCCCAGGTCACCGGGTCACGTGGGGACCCCGCATCCAGGACCCCGGGTCACGTGGGGACACCGGCCCCAGGTGACCGGGTCACGTGGGGACCCCGGCCCCAGGTCACCGGGTCACGTGGGGACCCCGGACCCAGGACCCCGGGTCACGTGGGGTCCCCGGCCCGGGTCCCCGGGTTGCATCGGGATACCAGCGAAGGATCACCGGGTCCTGTCGGGTCCCCGGCCCGGGTCCCCTGGACAGGTCGTTAACCCGGCCCCGGGTCACCAGGTCATGTCGCGCACCCGGCCTGGTTCCCAGGTTCCGGTGACCACCCCGGCACCAGGACCCCGGGTCACGTGGGGACACCGGCCCCAGGTGACCGGGTCACGTGGGGACCCCGGACCCAGGTCAGCGGGTCACGTGGGGACACCGGCCCCAGGTCACCGGGTCAGGTCGGGACCCCGGACCCAGGTCGGGTCATGTCACGTCCCATGCCCGGGTCCCCGGGTTGGATTTTTACTCAGGCCCCGGGTCACAGGGTCATGTCGGCTCAACGGCCTGGGTACAACGGTCTGGTGACCACCCCGACCCCAGGTCCCCGGGTCATGCGGGACACCGGACCAGGTCCCCGAGTCCGGTCAACACCACAGCCCCAGGTCACCGGGTCAGGTCGGCACCCCGGAACAAGGTCACCGGGTCATGTCGGGACCCCGGCCCAGGTCCCCTGGACAGGTCGTTACCCCGGCCCCGGGTCACCGGGTCATGTCGGGTCGCTGCCCCGGGTACCAGTGTCAGGTGACCACCCCGGCCCCGGGAGACAGAGTCATACCGGGTCCCCGGCCCGGGTCCCCGGGTCAGGTGGTTACCCTGGCCCCAGGTCACCGGGTCAGGTCGGGACCCCGGACCCAGTTCCCCGGGTCGTATCGGGTCACTGCCCCGGGTACCAGTGTCGGGTGACATCCCTGGCCCCAGGTCCCTGGGTTGCATCGGGACACCAGCGAAGGATCACCGGGTCCTGTCAGGTCCCCGGCCCGGGTCCCCTGGACAGGTCGTTAACCCGGCCCCAGGTCAGCGGGTCACGTGGGGACCCCGGCCCCAGGTCAGAGGGTCACGTGGGGACCCCGGCCCCAGGTAACCGGGTCACGTGGGGACCCCGGACCCAGGACCCCGGGTCACGTGGGGACCCCGGCCCCAGGTCAGCGGGTCACGTGGGGACCCCGGCCCCAGGTCAGAGGGTCACGTGGGGACCACGGCCCCAGGTCAGAGGGTCACGTGGGGACCCCGGCCCCAGGTCAGCGGGTCACGTGGGGACCCCGGCCCCAGGTCACCGGGTCACGTGGGGACCCCGGATCCAGGTCAGCGGGTCACGTGGGGACACCGGCCCCAGGACCCCGGGTCATGTGGGGACACCGGCCCCAGGTGACTGGGTCACGTGGGGACACCGGCCCCAGGTCAGAGGGTCACGTGGGGACCCCGGACCCAGGACCCCGGGTCACGTGGGGACACCGGCCCCAGGTGACCGGGTCACGTGGGGACACCGGACCCAGGACCCCGGGTCACGTGGGGACCCCGGCCCCAGGTCAGCGGGTCACGTGGGGACCCCGGCCCCAGGTAACCGGGTCACGTGGGGACCCCGGAACCAGGTGACCGGGTCACGTGGGGACCCCGGCCCGAGGTCAGAGGGTCACGTGGGGACCCCGGCACCAGGACCCCGGGTCACGTGGGGACCCCGGCCCCAGGTCAGAGGGTCACGTGGGGTCCCCGGCACCAGGTCAGAGGGTCACGTGGGGACCCCGGCCACAGGTCAGAGGGTCACGTGGGGACCCCGGCCCCAGGTCAGCGGGTCACGTGGGGACCCCAGCCCCAGGTCAGAGGGTCACATGGGGACCCCGGACCCAGGACCCCGGGTCACGTGGGGACCCCGGAACCAGGACCCCGGGTCACGTGGGGACCCCGGAACCAGGTCAGAGGGTAACGTGGGAACCCCGGCCCCAGGTCAGAGGGTCACGTGGGGACCGCGGCACCAGGACCCCGGGTCACGTGGGTACCCCGGCCCCAGGTGACCGGGTCACGTGGAGACACCGGCCCCAGGTCACCGGGTCACGTGGGGACCCCGGACCCAGGTCAGCGGGTCACGTGGGGACACCAGATCCAGGTGACCGGGTCATGTGTGGTACCCAGCCTGGTTCCCAGGTTCCGATGACCACCCCGGCACCAGGACCCCGGGTCACGTGGGGACCCCGGCCCCAGGTCAGCGGGTCACGTGGGGACACCGGCCCCAGGTCACCGGGTCACGTGGGGACCCCGGCCCCAGGTCACCGCGTCAGGTCGGGACCCCGAACCCAGGTCCACGAGTCCGTCGACACCACAGCCCCGGGTAACCGGGTCGTGTCGGGTACCTGGCCTGGTTCCCAGGTTCCGATGACCACCCCGGCACCAGGACCCCGGGTCACGTGGGGTCACCGGCCCCAGGTCAGCGGGTCACATGGGGACCCCGGATCCAGGTCACCTGGTCATGTCTGGCACCCAGCCTGGTTCCCAGGTTCCGATGACCACCTTGGCACCAGGACCCCGGGTCACGTGGGGACCCCGGCCCCAGGTCACCGGGTCACGTGGGGACCCCGGACCCAGGTCAGCCGGTCACGTGGGGACACCGGCCCCAGGTCACCGCGTCAGGTCGGGACCCGGGACCCAGGTCGGGTCATGTCACGTCCCATGACCGGGTCCCCGGGTTGGATTTTTACCCAGGCCCCGGGTCACAGGGTCATGTCGGCTCAACGGCCTGGGTACAACGGTCTGGTGACCACCCCGACCCCAGGTCCCCGGGTCATGACGGGACACCGGACCAGGTCCCCGAGTCCGGTCGACACCACAGCCCCAGGTCACCGGGTCATGTCGGGACTCAGCCCGGGTCCCCGGGACGGGTTTTTACCCAAGCCCCAGATCACCGGGTCCTGTCGGGTCCCCGGCCCAGGTCCCCTGGACAGGTCGTTACCCCGGTCCCGGGTCACCGGGTCATGTCTGGTCGCTGTCCCGGGTACCAGTGTCAGGTGACCACCCCGGCCCCGGGAGACGGAGTCATACCGGGTCCCCGGCCCGGGTCCCCTGGTCAGGTGGTTACCCTGGCCCCTGGTCACCGGGTCAGGTCGGGACCCCGGACCCAGGTCCCCGAGTCGTATCGGGTCGCTGCCCCGGGTACCAGTGCCGGGTGACATCCCCGGCCCCAGGTCCCTGGGTCACGTGGGGTCCCCGGCCCGGGTCCCCGGGTTGCATCGGGACACCAGCGAAGGATCACCGGGTCCTGTCGGGTCCCCGGACCGGGTCCCCTGGACAGGTCGTTAACCCGGCCCCCGGTGACCGGGTCACGTGGGGACACCGGCCCCAGGTCACCGGGTCACGTGGGGACACCGGCCCCAGGTCAGCGGGTCACGTGGGGTCCCCGGCCCCAGGTCAGCGGGTCAGGTCGGGACCCCGGACCCAGGTCGGGTCATGTCACGTCCCATGCCCGGGTCCCCGGGTTGGATTTTTACTCAGGCCCCGGGTCACAGGGTCATGTCGGCTCAACGGCCTGGGTACAACGGTCTGGTGACCACCCCGACCCCGGGTCCCCGGGTCATAACGGGACACCGGACCAGGTCCCCGAGTCCGGTCGACACCACAGCCCCAGGTCACCGGGTCAGGTCGGCACCCCGGAACCAGGTCACCGGGTCATGTCGGGACTCAGCCCGGGTCCCCGGGACGGGTTTTTACCCAAGCCCCAGATCACTGGGTCCTGTCGGGTACCCGGGTCGGGTCCCCTGGACAGGTCGGCACCCCGGCCCCGGGTCACGGGGTCGTATCGGGTCGCTGCCCCGGGTACCAGTGCCGGGTGACATCCCCGGCCCCAGGTCAGAGGGTCACATGGGGACCCCTGCCCCAGGTCAGCGGGTCACGTGGGGACCCCGGCCCCAGGTCAGCGGGTCAGGTCGGGACCCCGGACCCAGGTCGGGTCATGTCACGTCCCATGCCCGGGTCCCCGGGTTGGATTTTTACTCAGGTCCCGGGTCACAGGGTTATGTCGGCTCAACGGCCTGGGTACAACGGTCTGGTGACCACCCCGATACCGGGTCCCCGGGTCATGCGGGACACCGGACCAGGTCCCTGAGTCCGGTCGACACCACAGCCCCAGGTCACCGGGTCAGGTCGGCACCACGGAACCAGGTCACCGGGTCATGTCGGCACCCCGGCCCAGGTCCCCTGGACAGGTCGTTACCCCGGCCCCGGGTCACCGGGTCATGTCGCACACCCGTCCTGGTTCCCAGGTTCCGGTGACCACCCCGGCACCAGGACCCCGGGTCACGTGGGGACACCGGACCCAGGTCAGCGGGTCACGTGGGGACCCCGGCACCAGGACCCCGGGTCACGTGGGGACCCCGGCCCCAGGTCAGCGGGTCACGTGGGGACCCCGGCCCCAGGTCAGCGGGTCACGTGGGGACACCGGCCCCAGGTCACCGCGTCAGGTCTGGACCCCGAACCCAGGTCCACGAGTCCGTCGACACCACAGCCCCGGGTCACCGGGTCGTGTCGGGTACCTGGCCTGGTTCCCAGGTTCCAATGACCACCCCGGCACCAGGACCCCGGGTCACGTGGGGACACCGGCCCCAGGTGACCGGGTCAGGTGGAGACACAGGCCCCAGGTCACCGGGTCACGTGGGGACACCGGCCCCAGGTCAGCGGGTCACGTGGGGACCCCGGACCCTGGGTCACGTGCGGACACCGGCCCCAGGTGACCGGGTCACGTGGGGACACCGGCCCCAGGTCACCGGGTCACGTGGGGACCCCGGACCCAGGACCCCGGGTCACGTGGGGACCCCGGCCCCAGGTGACCGGGTCACGTGGGGACCCCGGCCCCAGGTCAGCGGGTCACGTGGGGACCCCGGACCCAGGACCCCGGGTCACGTGGGGACACCGGCTCCAGGTCAGCGGGTCAGGTCGGGACCCCGGACCCAGGTCGGGTCATGTCACGTCCCATGCCCGGGTCCCCGGGTTGGATTTTTACTCAGGCCCCGGGTCACAGGGTCATGTCGGCTCAACGGCCTGGGTACAACGGTCTGGTGACCACCCCGACCCCGGGTCCCCGGGTCATGCGGGACACCGGACCAGGTCCCCGAGTCCGGTCGCCACCACAGCCCCAGGTCACCGGGTCAGGTCTGCACCACGGAACCAGGTCACCGGGTCATGTCGGGACCCCGGCCCAGGTCCCCTGGACAGGTCGTTACCCCGGCCCCGGGTCACCGGGTCAAGTCGCGCACCCGGCCTGGTTCCCAGGTTCCGGTGACCACCCCGGCACCAGGACCCCGGGTCACGTGGGGACACCGGCCCCAGGTGACCGGGTCACGTGGGGTCACCGGCCCTAGGTCAGTGGGTCACGTGGGGTCACCGGCCCCAGGTCAGCGGGTCACGTGGGGACACCGGCCCCAGGTGACTGGGTCACGTGGGGACACCGGCCCCAGGTCAGAGGGTCACGTGGGGACCCTGGACCCAGGTCACCTGGTCATGTGTGGTACCCAGCCTGGTTCCCAGGTTCCGATGACCTCCCCGGCACCAGGACCCCGGGTCACGTGGGGACACCGGCCCCAGGTGACCGGGTCACGTGGGGACCCCGGCCCCAGGTCAGCGGGTCACGTGGGGACCCCGGCCCCAGGTCAGAGGGTCACGTGGGGACACCGGCCCCAGGTGACCGGGTCACGTGGGGTCACCGGCCCCAGGTCAGCGGGTCACGTGGGGTCACCGGCCCCAGGTCAGCGGGTCACGAGGGGACACCGGCCCCAGGTGACCGGGTCACGTGGGGACACCGGCCCCAGGTCACCGGGTCACGTGGGGACCCCGGACCCAGGTCAGCGTGTCACGTGGGGACACCGGCCCCAGGTAACCAAGGCAGGTCGGGACCCAGCCCGGGTCCCCGGGATGGGTTTTTACCCCAGCCGCAGATCACCGGGTCCTGTTGGGTCCCCGGCCCAGGTCCCCTGGACAGGTCGATAACCCGGCCCCAGGTCACCCGGTCATGTCGCGCACCCGGCCTGGTTCCCAGGTTTCGGTGACCATCCCGGCACCAGGAACCCGAGTCACGTGGGGACCCCGGCCCCAGGGCAGAGGGTCACGTGGGGACCCCGGACCCAGGTCACCTGGTCATGTGTGGTACCCAGCCTGGTTCCCAGGTTCCGATGACCTCCCCGGCACCAGGACCCCGGGTCACGTGGGGACACCGGCCCCAGGTGACCGGGTCACGTGGGGTCAACGGCCCCAGGTCAGCGGGTCACGTGGGGACCCCGGCCCCAGGTCAGCGGGTCACGTGGGGACACCGGCCCCAGGTGACCGGGTCACGTGGGTCACCGGACCCAGGTCAGCGGGTCACGTGGGGACACCGGCCCCAGGTCACCGGGTCACGTGGGAACCCCGGCCCCAGGTCAGCGGGTCACGTGGGGACACCGGCCCCAGGTGACCGGGTCACGTGGGGACACTGGCCTCAGGTCAGCGGGTCACGTGGGGTCACCGGCCCCAGGTCAGCGGGTCACGTGGGGACCCCGGACCCAGGTCAGCGGGTCACGTGGGGACACCGGCCCCAGGTAACCGGGTCATACCGAGTCCCCGGACCCAGGTCACCGGGTCAGTTCGGGACCCCGGACCCAGGTCGGGTCATGTCATGTCCCATGCCCGGGTCCCCGGGTTGGATTTTTACCCAGGCCCCGGGTCACAGGGTCATGTCGGGTCAACGGCCTGGGTACAAGGGTCTGGTGACCATCCCGACCCCAGGTCCCCGGGTCATGACGGGACACCGGACCAGGTCCCCGAGTCCGGTCGACACCACAGCCCCAGGTCACCGGGTCACGTCGGCACCCCGGAACCAGGTCACCGGGTCATGTCGGGTCCCAGCCCGGGTCCCCGGGACGGGTTTTTACCCCAGCCGCAGATCACCGGGTCCTGTCGGGTACCCGGGTCGGGTCCCCTGGACAGGTCGGCACCCCGGCCCCGGGTCACGGGGTCATGTCGGGTCGCTGTCCCGGGTACCAGTGTCAGGTGACCACCCCGGCCCCGGGAGACGGAGTCATACCGGGTCCCCGGCCCGGGTCCCCGGGTTGCATCGGGACAAAAGCACCGGATCACTGGATCACGTGGGGTCCCGGGCCCGGGTCCCCGGGTTGCATCGGGACACCAGCGAAGGACCACCGGGTCCTGTCGGGTCCCCGGCCCGGGTCCCCTGGACAGGTCGTTAACCCGGCCCCAGGTCACCGGGTCATGTCGCGCACCCGGCCTGGTTCCCAGGTTCCGGTGACCACCCCGGCACCAGGACCCCGGGTCACGTCGGGACACCGGCCCCAGGTGACCGGGTCACGTGGGGTCACCGGCCCCAGGTCAGCGGGTCACGTGGGGTCACCGGCCCCAGGACCCCGGGTCACGTGGGGACACCGGCCCCAGGTGACCGGGTCACGTGGGGACACCGGCCCCAGGTCAGCGGGCACGTGGGGACCCCGGCCCCAGGTCAGCGGGTCACGTGGGGACACCGGCTCCAGGTCAGCGGGTCACGTGGGGACACCGGCCCCAGGTCAGCGGGTCACGTGGGGACACCGGCCCCAGGTAACCAAGGCAGGTCGGGACCCAGCCCGGGTCCCCGGGACGGGTTTTTACCCCAGCCACAGATCACCGGGTCCTGTCGGGTGCCCGGCCCGGGTCCCCTGGACAGGTCGATAACCCGGCCCCAGGTCACCCGGTCATCTCGCGCACCCGGCCTGGTTCCCAGGTTCCGATGACCACCCCGGCACCAGGACCCCGGGTCACGTGGGGACACCGGCCCCAGGTGACCGGGTCACGTGGGGTCACCGGCCCCAGGTCAGCGGGTCACGTGGGGACCCCGGCCCCAGGTCACCGGATCACGTGGGGTCACCGGCCCCAGGTCAGAGGGTCACGTGGGGACCCCGGACCCAGGTCACCTGGTCATGTGTGGTACCCAGCCTGCTTCCCAGGTTCCGATGACCTCCCCGGCACCAGGACCCCGGGTCACGTGGGGACACCGGCCCCAGGTCAGCGGGTCACGTGGGGACACCGGCCCCAGGTCAGCGGGTCACGTGGGGACCCCGGCCCCAGGTCAGAGGGTTACGTGGGGACCCCGGCACCAGGTCAGAGGGTCACGTGGGGACCCCGGCCCCAGGTCAGCGGGTCACGTGGGGACCCCGGCCCCAGGTCAGAGGGACACGTGGGGACCCCGGCCCCAGGTCAGAGGGTCACGTTGGGACCCTGGCCCCAGGTCAGAGGGTCACGTGGGGACACCGGCCCCAGGTCAGAGGGTCACGTGGGGACCCCGGCCCCAGGTCAGCGGGTCACGTGGGGACACCGGCACCAGGTGACCGGGTCACGTGGGGACACCGGCCCCAGGTCAGAGTGTCACGTGGGGACACCGGCCCCAGGTCAGCGGGTCACGTGGGGACCCCGGCCCCAGGTCAGCGGGTCACGTGGGGTCACCGGCCCCAGGTCAGAGGGTCACGTGGGGACCCCGGACACAGGTCACCTAGTCATGTGTGGCACCCAGCCTGGTTCCAAGGTTCCGATGACCATCCCGGCACCAGGACCCCGGGTCACGTGGGGACACCGGCCTCAGGTGACCGGGTCACGTGGGGACACCGGCCTCAGGTGACCGGGTCACGTGGGGACACCGGCC
Source organism: Somateria mollissima (assembly GCA_951411735.1). NCBI lineage: Eukaryota > Metazoa > Chordata > Aves > Anseriformes > Anatidae > Somateria > Somateria mollissima. The sequence continues at coordinate 768,842 of CATOCB010000091.1, read as the reverse complement.
CCAGGTCAGCGGGTCATGTGGGGACACCGGCCCCAGGTAACCGGGTCACGTGGGGACCCCGGCCCCAGGTCAGCGGGTCACGTGGGGACCCCGGCCCCAGGTCAGAGGGTCACGTGGGGACCCCGGACCCAGGTCACCTAGTCATGTGTGGTACCCAGCCTGGTTCCAAGGTTCCGATGACCACCCCGGCACCAGAAACCCGGGTCACGTGGGGACATCGGCCCCAGGTCACCGGGTCACGTGGGGTCACCGGCCCCAGGTCACCGGGTCACGTGGGGACCCCGGCCCCAGGTCAGAGGGTCACGTGGGGACCCCGGCACCAGGTCAGAGGGTCACGTGGGGACCCCGGCCCCAGGTCAGCGGGTCACGTGGGGACCCCGGCCCCAGGTCAGAGGGACACGTGGGGACCCCGGCCCCAGGTCAGAGGGTCACGTTGGTACCCTGGCCCCAGGTCAGAGGGTCACGTGGGGACACCGGCCCCAGGTCAGAGGGTCACGTGGGGACCCCGGCCCCAGGTGACCGGGTCACGTGGTGACCCCGGCCCCAGTTCAGCGGGTCACGAGGGGACCCCGGCCCCAGGTCAGAGGGTCACGTGGGGACCCCGGCCCCAGGTCAGCGGGTCACGTGGGGACCCCGGCCCCATGTCAGCGGGTCACGTGGGGACACCGGCCCCAGGTCACCGGGTCACGTGGGGTCACCGGACCCTGGACCCCGGGTCACGTGGGGACACCGGCCCCAGGTGACCGGGTCACGTGGGGACACCGGCCCCAGGTCACCGGGTCACGTGGGGACCCCGGACCCAGGTGACCGGGTCACGTGGGGACCCCGGACCCAGGACCCCGGGTCACGTGGGGTCCCCGGCCCGGGTCCCCGGGTTGCATCGGGACACCAGCGAAGGATCACCGGGTCCTGTCGGGTCCCCGGCCCGGGTCCCCTGGACAGGTCGTTAACCCGGCCCCGGGTCACCAGGTCATGTCGCGCACCCGGCCTGGTTCCCAGGTTCCGGTGACCACCCCGGCACCAGGACCCCGGGTCACGTGGGGACACCGGCCCCAGGTGACCGGGTCACGTGGGGACACCGGCCCCAGGTCACCGGGTCACGTGGGGACCCCGGACCCAGGTCAGCGGGTCACGTGGGGACACCGGCCCCAGGTCACCGGGTCAGGTCGGGACCCCGGACCCAGGTCGGGTCATGTCACGTCCCATGCCCGGGTCCCCGGGTTGGATTTTTACTCAGGCCCCGGGTCACAGGGTCATGTCGGCTCAACGGCCTGGGTACAACGGTCTGGTGACCACCCCGACCCCAGGTCCCTGGGTCATGCGGGACACCGGACCAGGTCCCCGAGTCCGGTCAACACCACAGCCCCAGGTCACCGGGTCAGGTCGGCACCCCGGACCCAGTTCCCCGGGTCGTATCGGGTCACTGCCCCGGGTACCAGTGTCGGGTGACATCCCTGGCCCCAGGTCCCCGGGTTGCATCAGGACACCAGCGAAGGATCACCGGGTCCTGTCAGGTCCCCGGCCCGGGTCCCCTGGACAGGTCGTTAACCCGGCCCTAGGTCACCGGGTCATGTCGCGCACCCGGCCTGGTTCCCAGGTTCCGGTGACCACCCCGGCACCAGGACCCCGGGTCACGTGGGGACACCGGCCCCAGGTCAGCGGGTCACGTGGGGACCCCGGACCCAGGACCCCGGGTCACGTGGGGACCCCGGCCCCAGGTCAGCGGGTCACGTGGGGACCCCGGCCCCAGGTCAGAGGGTCACGTGGGGACCCCGGCCCCAGGTAACCGGGTCACGTGGGGACCCCGGACACAGGACCCCGGGTCACGTGGGGACCCCGGCCCCAGGTCAGCGGGTCACGTGGGGACCCCGGCCCCAGGTCAGAGGGTCACGTGGGGACCCCGGCCCCAGGTCAGCGGGTCACGTGGGGACCCCGGCCCCAGGTCAGAAGGTCACGTGGGGACCCCGGCCCCAGGTCAGCGGGTCACGTGGGGACCCCGGCTCCAGGTGACCGGGTCACGTGGAGACACCGGCCCCAGGTCACCGGGTCACGTGGGGACCCCGGATCCAGGTCAGCGGGTCACGTGGGGACACCGGCCCCAGGACCCCGGGTCATGTGGGGACACCGGCCCCAGGTGACCGGGTCACGTGGGGACACCGGCCCCAGGTCAGAGGGTCACGTGGGGACCCCGGACCCAGGACCCCGGGTCACGTGGGGACACCGGCCCCAGGTGACCGAGTCACGTGGGGACACCGGACCCAGGACCCCGGGTCACGTGGGGACCCCGGCCCCACGTCAGCGGGTCACGTGGGGACCCCGGCCCCAGGTCAGAGGGTCACGTGGGTACCCCGGCCACAGGTAAGAGGGTCACGTGGGGACCCCGGCCCCAGGTAACCGGGTCACGTGGGGACCCCGGAACCAGGTGACCGGGTCACGTGGGGACCCCGGCCCGAGGTCAGAGGGTCACGTGGGGACCCCGGCACCAGGACCCCGGGTCACGTGGGGACCCCGGCCCCAGGTCAGAGGGTCACGTGGGGTCCCCGGCACCAGGTCAGAGGGTCACGTGGGGACCCCGGCCACAGGTCAGAGGGTCACGTGGGGACCCCGGCCCCAGGTCAGCGGGTCACGTGGGGACCCCAGCCCCAGGTCAGAGGGTCACATGGGGACCCCGGACCCAGGACCCCGGGTCACGTGGGGACCCCGGAACCAGGACCCCGGGTCACGTGGGGACCCCGGCCCCAGGTCAGAGGGTAACGTGGGGAACCCGGCCCCAGGTCAGAGGGTCACGTGGGGACCGCGGCACCAGGACCCCGGGTCACGTGGGGACCCCGGCCCCAGGTGACCGGGTCACGTGGAGACACCGGCCCCAGGTCACCGGGTCACGTGGGGACCCCGGACCCAGGTCAGCGGGTCACGTGGGGACACCAGATCCAGGTGACCGGGTCATGTCTGGTACCCAGCCTGGTTCCCAGGTTCCGATGACCACCCCGGCACCAGGACCCCGGGTCACGTGGGGACCCCGGCCCCAGGTCAGCGGGTCACGTGGGGACACCGGCCCCAGGTCACCGGGTCACGTGGGGACCCCGGCCCCAGGTCACCGCGTCAGGTCGGGACCCCGAACCCAGGTCCACGAGTCCGTCGACACCACAGCCCCGGGTAACCGGGTCGTGTCGGGTACCTGGCCTGGTTCCCAGGTTCCGATGACCACCCCGGCACCAGGACCCCGGGTCACGTGGGGTCACCGGCCCCAGGTCAGCGGGTCACATGGGGACCCCGGATCCAGGTCACCTGGTCATGTCTGGCACTCAGCCTGGTTCCCAGGTTCCGATGACCACCTTGGCACCAGGACCCCGGGTCACGTGGGGACACCGGCCCCAGGTCACCGGGTCACGTGGGGACCCCGGACCCAGGTCAGCCGGTCACGTGGGGACACCGGCCCCAGGTCACCGCGTCAGGTCGGTACCCGGGACCCAGGTCGGGTCATGTCACGTCCCATGACCGGGTCCCCGGGTTGGATTTTTACCCAGGCCCCGGGTCACAGGGTCATGTCGGCTCAATGGCCTGGGTACAACGGTCTGGTGACCACCCCGACCCGAGGTCCCCGGGTCATGCGGGACACCGGACCAGGTCCCCGAGTCCGGTCGACACCACAGCCCCAGGTCACCGGGTCAGGTTGGCACCCCGGAACCAGGTCACCGGGTCATGTCGGGACTCAGCCCGGGTCCCCGGGACGGGTTTTTACCCAAGCCCCAGATCACCGGGTCCTGTCGGGTCCCCGGCCCAGGTCCCCTGGACAGGTCGTTACCCCGGCCCCGGGTCACCGGGTCATGTCGGGTCGCTGTCCCGGGTACCAGTGTCAGGTGACCACCCCGGCCCCGGGAGACGGAGTCATACCGGGTCCCCGGCCCGGGTCCCCTGGTCAGGTGGTTACCCTGGCCCCAGGTCACCGGGTCAGGTCGGGACCCCGGACCCAGGTCCCCGAGTCGTATCGGGTCGCTGCCCCGGGTACCAGTGCCGGGTGACATCCCCGGCCCCAGGTCAGAGGGTCACATGGGGACCCCTGCCCCAGGTCAGCGTGTCACGTGGGGACACCGGCCCCAGGTCAGCGGGTCAGGTCGGGACCCCGGACCCAGGTCGGGTCATGTCACGTCCCATGCCCGGGTCCCCGGGTTGGATTTTTACTCAGGCCCCGGGTCACAGGGTCATGTCGGCTCAACGGCCTGGGTACAACGGTCTGGTGACCACCCCGACACCGGGTCCCCGGGTCATGCGGGACACCGGACCAGGTCCCCGAGTCCGGTCGACACCACAGCCCCAGGTCACCGGGTCAGGTCGGCACCACGGAACCAGGTCACCGGGTCATGTCGGGACCCCGGCCCAGGTCCCCTGGACAGGTCGTTACCCCGGCCCCGGGTCACCGGGTCATGTCGCACACCCGGCCTGGTTCCCAGGTTCCGGTGACCACCCCGGCACCAGGACCCCGGGTCACGTGGGGACACCGGCCCCAGGTCAGCGGGTCACGTGGGGACCCCGGCACCAGGACCCCGGGTCAAGTGGGGACCCCGGCCCCAGGTCAGCGGGTCACGTGGGGACCCCGGCCCCAGGTCAGCGGGTCACGTGGGGACACCGGCCCCAGGTCACCGCGTCAGGTCGGGAACCCGAACCCAGGTCCACGAGTCCGTCGACACCACAGCCCCGGGTCACCGGGTCGTGTCGGGTACCTGGCCTGGTTCCCAGGTTCCAATGACCACCCCGGCACCAGGACCCCGGGTCACGTGGGGACACCGGCCCCAGGTGACCGGGTCAGGTGGAGACACAGGCCCCAGGTCACCGGGTCACGTGGGGACACCGGACCCAGGTCAGCGGGTCACGTGGGGACCCCGGACCCTGGGTCACGTGCGGACACCGGCCCCAGGTGACCGGGTCACGTGGGGACACCGGCCCCAGGTCACCGGGTCACGTGGGGACCCCGCATCCAGGACCCCGGGTCACGTGGGGACACCGGACCCAGGTGACCGGGTCACGTGGGGACCCCGGCCCCAGGTCAGAGGGTCACGTGGGGACCCCGGACCCAGGACCCCGGGTCACGTGGGGACCCCGGCCCCAGGTGACCGTGTCACGTGGGGACCCCGGCCCCAGGTCAGCGGGTCACGTGGGGACCATGGACCCAGGACCCCGGGTCACGTGGGGACACCGGCCCCAGGTCAGCGGGTCAGGTCGGGACCCCGGACCCAGGTCGGGTCATGTCACGTCCCATGCCCGGGTCCCCGGGTTGGATTTTTACCCAGGCCCCGGGTCACAGGGTCATGTCGGCTCAACGGCCTGGGTACAACGGTCTGGTGACCACCCCGACCCCGGGTCCCCGGGTCATGCGGGACACCGGACCAGGTCCCCGAGTCCGGTCGCCACCACAGCCCCAGGTCACCGGGTCAGGTCTGCACCACGGAACCAGGTCACCGGGTCATGTCGGGACCCCGGCCCAGGTCCCCTGGACAGGTCGTTACCCCGGCCCCGGGTCACCGGGTCATGTCGCGCACCCGGCCTGGTTCCCAGGTTCCGGTGACCACCCCGGCACCAGGACCCCGGGTCACGTGGGGACACCGGCCCCAGGTCAGCGGGTCACGTGGGGACCCCGGCACCAGGACCCTGGGTCACGTGGGGACCCAGGCCCCAGGTCAGCGGGTCACGTGGGGACCCCGGCCGCAGGTCAGCGGGTCACGTGGGGACACCGGCCCCAGGTCACCGCGTCAGGTCGGGACCCCGAACCCAGGTCCACGAGTCCGTCGACACCACAGCCCCGGGTCACCGGGTCGTGTCGGGTACCTGGCCTGGTTCCCAGGTTCCAATGACCACCCTGGCACCAGGACCCCGGGTCACGTGGGGACACCGGCCCCAGGTGACCGGGTCAGGTGGAGACACAGGCCCCAGGTCACCGGGTCACGTGGGGACCCCGGACCCAGGTCAGCGGGTCACGTGGGGACCCCGGACCCTGGACCCCAAGTCACGTGGGGACACCGGCCACAGGTGACCGGGTTACGTGGGGACACCGGCCCCAGGTCACCGGGTCACGTGGGGACCCCGGACCCAGGACCCCGGGTCACGTGGGGACCCCGGCCCCAGGTCAGCGGGTCACGTGGGGACCCCGGCCCCAGGTCAGCGGGTCACGTGGGGACCCCGGACCCAGGATCCCGGGTCTCGTGGGGACACCGGCCCCAGGTCACCGGGTCAGGTCGGGACCCCGGACCCAGGTCGGGTCATGTCACGTCCCATGCCCGGGTCCCCGGGTTGGATTTTTACTCAGGCCCCGGGTCACAGGGTCATGTCGGCTCAACGGCCTGGGTACAACGGTCTGGTGACCACCCCGACCCCAGGTCCCCGGGTCATGCGGGACACCGGACCAGGTCCCCGAGTCCGGTCGACACCACAGCCCCAGGTCACCGGGTCAGGTCGGCACCCCGGAACCAGGTAACCGGGTCATGTCGGGACCCCGGCCCAGGTCCCCTGGACAGGTCGTTACCCCGGCCCCGGGTCACCGGGTCATGTCGGGTCGCTGTCCCGGGTACCAGTGTCAGGTGACCACCCCGGCCCCGGGAGACGGAGTCATACCGGGTCCCCGGCCCGGGTCCCCGGGTCAGGTGGTTACCCTGGCCCCAGGTCACCGGGTCAGGTTGGGACCCCGGACCCAGGTCCCCGGGTCGTATCGGGTCGCTGCCCCGGGTACCAGTGCCGGGTGACATCCCTGGCCCCAGGTCCCCGGGTCACGTGGGGTCCCCGGCCCGGGTCCCCGGGTTGCATTGGGGCACCAGCGAAGGATCAGCGGGTCCTGTCGGGTCCCCGGCCCGGGTCCCCTGGACAGGTCGTTAACCCGGCCCCAGGTGACCGGGTCACGTGGGGACACCGGCCCCAGGTCACCGGGTCACGTGGGGACACCAGCCCCAGGTCACCGGGTCACGTGGGGACCCCGGACCCAGTTCAGCGGGTCACGTGGGGACACCGGCCCCAGGTCAGCGGGTCTGGTCGGGACCCCGGACCCAGGTCGGCTCATGTCACGTCCCATGCCCGGGTCCCCGGGTTGGATTTTTACTCAGGCCCCGGGTCACAGGGTCATGTCGGCTCAACGGCCTGGGTACAACGGTCTGGTGACCACCCCGACCCCAGGTCCCCGGGTCATGCGAGACACCGGACCAGGTCCCCGAGTATTGTCGACACCACAGCCCCAGGTCACCGGGTCACGTCGGCACCCCGGACCCAGGACCCCGGGTCACGTGGGGACCCCGGCCCCAGGTAACCGGGTCACGTGGGGACCCCGGACCCAGGACCCCGGGTCACGTGGGGACCCCGGCCCCAGGTCAGAGGGTCACGTGGGGACCCCGGCCCCAGGTCAGAGGGTCACGTGGGGACCCCGGCACCAGGTCAGCGGGTCACGTGGGGACCCCGGACCCAGGTCAGAAGGTCACGTGGGGACCCCGGCCCCAGGTCAGAGGGTCACGTGGGGACCCCGGCCCCAGGTCAGAGGGTCACGTGGGGACCCCGGCTCCAGGTGACCGGGTCACATGGAGACACCGGCCCCAGGTCACCGGGTCACGTGGGGACCCCGGATCCAGGTCAGCGGGTCACGTGGGGACACCGGCCCCAGGACCCCGGGTCACGTGGGGACACCGGCCCCAGGTGACCGGGTCACGTGGGGACACCGGCCCCAGGTCAGAGGGTCACGTGGGGACCCCGGACCCAGGACCCCGGGTCACGTGGGGACACCGGCCCCAGGTGACCGGGTCACGTGGGGACCCCGGCCCCAGGTCAGAGGGTCACGTGGGGACCCCGGCCCCAGGTCAGCGGGTCACGTGGGGACCCCGGCCCCAGGTCAGAGGGTCACGTGGGTACCCCGGCCACAGGTAAGAGGGTCACGTGGGGACCCCGGCCCCAGGTCACCGGGTCACGTGGGGACCCCGGAACCAGGTGACCGGGTCACGTGGGGACCCCGGACCCAGGACCCCGGGTCAGGTGGGGACCCCGGCACCAGGACCCCGGGTCACGTGGGGACACCGGCCCCAGGTCAGAGGGTCACGTGGGGACCCCGGCCCCAGGTCAGAGGGTCAAGTGGGGACCCCGGCCACAGGTCAGAGGGTCACGTGGGTCCCCGGCCCCAGGTCAGCGGGTCACGTGGGGACCCCAGCCCCAGGTCAGAGGGTCACGTGGGGACCCCGGACCCAGGACCCCGGGTCACGTGGGGACCCCGGAACCAGGACCCCGGGTCACGTGGGGACCCCGGCCCCAGGTCAGAGGGTAACGTGGGGACACCGGCCCCACGTCAGAGGGTCACGTGGGGACCCCGGCCCCAGGTCAGCGGGTCACGTGGTGACCCCGGCCCCAGGTGACCGGGTCACGTGGAGACACCGGCCCCAGGTCACCGGGTCACGTGGGGACCCCGGACCCAGGTCAGCGGGTCACGTGGGGACACCGGCCCTAGGTCACCGGGTCAGGTCGGGACCCCGGACCCAGGTCGGGTCATGTCACGTCCCATGCCCGGGTCCCCGGGTTGGATTTTTACTCAGGCCCCGGGTCACAGGGTCATGTCGGCTCAACGGCCTGGGTACAACGGTCTGGTGACCACCCCGACCCCAGGTCCCCGGGTCATGCGGGACACCGGACCAGGTCCCCGAGTCCGGTCGACACCACAGCCCCAGGTCACCGGGTCACGTCGGCACCCCGGACCCAGGACCCCGGGTCACGTGGGGACCCCGGCCCCAGGTCAGCGGGTCACATGGGGACCCCGGCCCCAGGTCAGAGGGTCACGTGGGGACCCCGGCCCCAGGTCAGCGGGTCACGTGGGGACCCCGGCTCCAGGTGACCGGGTCACATGTAGACACCGGCCCCAGGTCACCGGGTCACGTGGCGACCCCGGATCCAGGTCAGCGGGTCACGTGGGGACCCCGGACCCAGGTGACCGGGTCACGTGGGGACCCCGGACCCAGGACCCCGGGTCACGTGGGGACCCCGGCCCCAGGTCAGTGGGTCACGTGGGGACCCCGGCCCCAGGTCACCGGGTCACGTGGGGACCCCGGAACCAGGTGACCGGGTCACGTGTGGACCCCGGAACCAGGTACCCGGGTCACGTGGGGACCCCGGCACCAGGACCCCGGGTCACGTGGGGACACCGTCCCCAGGTCAGAGGGTCACGTGGGGACCCCGGCCCCAGTTCAGAGGGTCACGTGGGGACCCCGGCCACAGGTCAGAGGGTCACGTGGGTCCCCGGCCCCAGGTCAGCGGGTCACGTGGGGACCCCAGCCCCAGGTCAGAGGGTCACGTGGGGACCCTGGACCCAGGACCCCGGTTCACGTGGGGACCCCGGAACCAGGACCCCGGGTCACGTGGGGACCCCCGCCCCAGGTCAGAGGGTAACGTGGGGACCCCGGCCCCAGGTCAGAGGTTCACGTGGGGACCCCGGACCCAGGTCAGCGGGTCACGTGGGGACCCCGGACCCAGGACCCCGGGTCACGTGGGGACACCGGCCCCAGGTCAGCGGGTCAGGTCGGGACCCCGGACCCAGGTCGGGTCATGTCACGTCCCATGCCCGGGTCCCAGGGTTGGATTTTTACTCAGGCCCCGGGTCACAGGGTCATGTCGGCTCAACGGCCTGGGTACAACGGTCTGGTGACCACCCCGACCCCGGGTCCCCGGGTCATGCGGGACACCGGACCAGGTCCCCAAGTCCGGTCGCCACCACAGCCCCAGGTCACCGGGTCAGGTCTGCACCACGGAACCAGGTCACCGGGTCATGTCGGGACCCCGGCCCAGGTCCCCTGGACAGGTCGTTACCCCCGGCCCCGGGTCACCGGGTCATGTCGCGCACCCGGCCTGGTTCCCAGGTTCCGGTGACCACCCCGGCACCAGGACCCCGGGTCACGTGGGGACACCGGCCCCAGGTCAGCGGGTCACGTGGGGACCCCGGCACCAGGACCCTGGGTCACGTGGGGACCCAGGCCCCAGGTCAGCGGGTCACGTGGGGACCCCGGCCGCAGGTCAGCGGGTCACGTGGGGACACCGGCCCCAGGTCACCGCGTCAGGTCGGGACCCCGAACCCAGGTCCACGAGTCCGTCGACACCACAGCCCCGGGTCACCGGGTCGTGTCGGGTACCTGGCCTGGTTCCCAGGTTCCAATGACCACCCTGGCACCAGGACCCCGGGTCACGTGGGGACACCGGCCCCAGGTGACCGGGTCAGGTGGAGACACAGGCCCCAGGTCACCGGGTCACGTGGGGACCCCGGACCCAGGTCAGCGGGTCACGTGGGGACCCCGGACCCTGGACCCCAAGTCACGTGGGGACACCGGCCACAGGTGACCGGGTTACGTGGGGACACCGGCCCCAGGTCACCGGGTCACGTGGGGACCCCGGACCCAGGACCCCGGGTCACGTGGGGACCCCGGCCCCAGGTCAGAGGGTCACGTGGGGACCCCGGCCCCAGGTCAGCGGGTCACGTGGGGACCCCGGACCCAGGATCCCGGGTCTCGTGGGGACACCGGCCCCAGGTCACCGGGTCAGGTCGGGACCCCGGACCCAGGTCGGGTCATGTCACGTCCCATGCCCGGGTCCCCGGGTTGGATTTTTACTCAGGCCCCGGGTCACAGGGTCATGTCGGCTCAACGGCCTGGGTACAACGGTCTGGTGACCACCCCGACCCCAGGTCCCCGGGTCATGCGGGACACCGGACCAGGTCCCCGAGTCCGGTCGACACCACAGCCCCAGGTCACCGGGTCAGGTCGGCACCCCGGAACCAGGTCACCGGGTCATGTCGGGACCCCGGCCCAGGTCCCCTGGACAGGTCGTTACCCCGGCCCCGGGTCACCGGGTCATGTCGGGTCGCTGTCCCGGGTACCAGTGTCAGGTGACCACCCCGGCCCCGGGAGACGGAGTCATACCGGGTCCCCGGCCCGGGTCCCCGGGTCAGGTGGTTACCCTGGCCCCAGGTCACCGGGTCAGGTTGGGACCCCGGACCCAGGTCCCCGGGTCGTATCAGGTCGCTGCCCCGGGTACCAGTGCCGGGTGACATCCCCGGCCCCAGGTCCCCGGGTCACGTGGGGTCCCCGGCCCGGGTCCCCGGGTTGCATTGGGGCACCAGCGAAGGATCAGCGGGTCCTGTCGGGTCCCCGGCCCGGGTCCCCTGGACAGGTCGTTAACCCGGCCCCAGGTGACCGGGTCACGTGGGGACACCGGCCCCAGGTCACCGGGTCACGTGGGGACCCCGGACCCAGGTCAGCGGGTCACGTGGGGACACCGGCCCCAGGTCACCGGGTCAGGTCGGGACCCCGGACCCAGGTCGGGTCATGTCACGTCCCATGCCCGGGTCCCCGGGTTGGATTTTTACTCAGGCCCCGGGTCACAGGGTCATGTCGGCTCAACGGCCTGGGTACAACGGTCTGGTGACCACCCCGACCCCAGGTCCCCGGGTCATGCGGGACACCGGACCAGGTCCCCGAGTATTGTCGACACCACAGCCCCAGGTCACCGGGTCACGTCGGCACCCCGGACCCAGGACCCCGGGTCACGTGGGGACCCCGGCCCCAGGTCAGCGGGTCACGTGGGGACCCCGGACCCAGGACCCCGGGTCACGTGGGGACCCTGGCCCCAGGTCAGAGGGTCACGTGGGGACCCCGGACCCAGGACCCCGGGTCACGTGGGGACCCCGGCCCCAGGTCAGAGGGTCACGTGGGGACCCCGGCCCCAGGTCAGAGGGTCACGTGGGGACCCCGGCACCAGGTCAGCGGGTCACGTGGGGACCCCGGACCCAGGTCAGAAGGTCACGTGGGGACCCCGGCCCCAGGTCAGAGGGTCACGTGGGGACCCCGGCCCCAGGTCAGCGGGTCACGTGGGGACCCCGGCTCCAGGTGACCGGGTCACATGGAGACACCGGCCCCAGGTCACCGGGTCACGTGGGGACCCCGGATCCAGGTCAGCGGGTCACGTGGGGACACCGGCCCCAGGACCCCGGGTCACGTGGGGACACCGGCCCCAGGTGACCGGGTCACGTGGGGACACCGGCCCCAGGTCAGAGGGTCACGTGGGGACCCCGGACCCAGGGCCCCGGGTCACGTGGGGACACCGGCCCCAGGTGACCGGGTCACGTGGAGACACCGGACCCAGGACCCCGGGTCACGTGGGGACCCCGGCCCCAGGTCAGCGGGTCACGTGGGGACCCCGGCCCCAGGTCACCGGGTCACGTGGGGACCCCGGAACCAGGTGACCGGGTCACGTGGGGACCCCGGAACCAGGACTCCGGGTCACGTGGGGACCCCGGCACCAGGACCCCGGGTCACGTGGGGACACCGTCCCCAGGTCAGAGGGTCACGTGGGGACCCCGGCCCCAGTTCAGAGGGTCACGTGGGGACCCCGGCCACATGTCAGAGGGTCACGTGGGTCCCCGGCCCCAGGTCAGCGGGTCACGTGGGGACCCCAGCCCCAGGTCAGAGGGTCACGTGGGGACCCTGGACCCAGGACCCCGGTTCACGTGGGGACCCCGGAACCAGGACCCCGGGTCACGTGGGGACCCCGGCCCCAGGTCAGAGGGTAACGTGGGGACCCCGGCCCCAGGTCAGAGGGTCACGTGGGGACCCCGGCCACAGGTCAGCGGGTCACGTGGGGACCCCAGCCCCAGGTCAGAGGGTCACGTGGGGACCCTGGACCCAGGACCCCGGTTCACGTGGGGACCCCGGAACCAGGACCCCGGGTCACGTGGGGACCCCCGCCCCAGGTCAGAGGGTAACGTGGGGACCCCGGCCCCAGGTCAGAGGGTCACGTGGGGACCCCGGACCCAGGTCAGCGGGTCACGTGGGGACCCCGGACCCAGGACCCCGGGTCACGTGGGGACACCGGCCCCAGGTCAGCGGGTCAGGTCGGGACCCCGGACCCAGGTCGGGTCATGTCACGTCCCATGCCCGGGTCCCAGGGTTGGATTTTTACTCAGGCCCCGGGTCACAGGGTCATGTCGGCTCAACGGCCTGGGTACAACGGTCTGGTGACCACCCCGACCCCAGGTCCCCGGGTCATGCGGGACACCGGACCAGGTCCCCGAGTCCGGTCGCCACCACAGCCCCAGGTCACCGGGTCAGGTCTGCACCACGGAACCAGGTCACCGGGTCATGTCGGGACCCCGGCCCAGGTCCCCTGGACAGGTCGTTACCCCGGCCCCGGGTCACCGGGTCATGTCGCGCACCCGGCCTGGTTCCCAGGTTCCGGTGACCACCCCGGCACCAGGACCCCGGGTCACGTGGGGACACCGGCCCCAGGTCAGCGGGTCACGTGGGGACCCCGGCACCAGGACCCCGGGTCACGTGGGGACCCAGGCCCCAGGTCAGCGGGTCACGTGGGGACCCCGGCCGCAGGTCAGCGGGTCACGTGGGGACACCGGCCCCAGGTCACCGCGTCAGGTCGGGACCCCGAACCCAGGTCCACGAGTCCGTCGACACCACAGCCCCGGGTCACCGGGTCGTGTCGGGTACCTGGCCTGGTTCCCAGGTTCCAATGACCACCCTGGCACCAGGACCCCGGGTCACGTGGGGACACCGGCCCCAGGTGACCGGGTCAGGTGGAGACACAGGCCCCAGGTCACCGGGTCACGTGGGGACCCCGGACCCAGGTCAGCGGGTCACGTGGGGACCCCGGACCCTGGACCCCAAGTCACGTGGGGACACCGGCCACAGGTGACCGGGTTACGTGGGGACACCGGCCCCAGGTGACCGGGTCACGTGGGGACACCGGCCCCAGGTCACCGGGTCACGTGGGGACCCCGGACCCAGGTCAGCGGGTCACGTGGGGACACCGGCCCCAGGTCAGCGGGTCAGGTCAGGACCCCGGACCCAGGTCGGGTCATGTCACGTCCCATGCCCGGGTCCCCGGGTTGGATTTTTACTCAGGCCCCGGGTCACAGGGTCATGTCGGCTCAACGGCCTGGGTACAACGGTCTGGTGACCACCCCGACCCCAGGTCCCCGGGTCATGCGGGACACCGGACCAGGTCCCCGAGTATTTTCGACACCACAGCCCCAGGTCACCGGGTCACGTCGGCACCCCGGACCCAGGACCCCGGGTCACGTGGGGACCCCGGCCCCAGGTCAGCGGGTCACGTGGGGACCCCGGACCCAGGACCCCGGGTCACGTGGGGACCCCGGCCCCAGGTCAGAGGGTCACGTGGGGACCCCGGACCCAGGACCCCGGGTCACGTGGGGACCCCGGCCCCAGGTCAGAGGGTCACGTGGGGACCCCGGCCCCAGGTCAGAGGGTCACGTGGGGACCCCGGCACCAGGTCAGCGGGTCACGTGGGGACCCCGGACCCAGGTCAGAAGGTCACGTGGGGACCCCGGCCCCAGGTCAGAGGGTCACGTGGGGACCCCGGCCCCAGGTCAGCGGGTCACGTGGGGACCCCGGCTCCAGGTGACCGGGTCACATGGAGACACCGGCCCCAGGTCACCGGGTCACGTGGGGACCCCGGATCCAGGTCAGCGGGTCACGTGGGGACACCGGCCCCAGGACCCCGGGTCACGTGGGGACACCGGCCCCAGGTGACCGGGTCACGTGGGGACACCGGCCCCAGGTCAGAGGGTCACGTGGGGACCCCGGACCCAGGACCCCGGGTCACGTGGGGTCACCGGCCCCAGGTGTCCGGGTCACGTGGGGACACCGGACCCAGGACCCCGGGTCACGTGGGGACCCCGGCCCCAGGTCAGCGGGTCACGTGGGGACCCCGGCCCCAGGTCAGAGGGTCACGTGGGTACCCCGGCCACAGGTAAGAGTGTCACGTGGGGACCCCGGCCCCAGGTCACCGGGTCACGTGGGGACCCCGGAACCAGGTGACCGGGTCACGTGGGGACCCCGGACCCAGGACCCCGGGTCAGGTGGGGACCCCGGCACCAGGACCCCGGGTCACGTGGGGACACCGGCCCCAGGTCAGAGGGTCAAGTGGGGACCCCGGCCACAGGTCAGAGGGTCACGTGGGTCCCCGGCCCCAGGTCAGCGGGTCACGTGGGGACCCCAGCCCCAGGTCAGAGGGTCACGTGGGGACCCCGGACCCAGGACCCCGGGTCACGTGGGGACCCCGGAACCAGGACCCCGGGTCACGTGGGGACCCCGGCCCCAGGTCAGAGGGTAACGTGGGGACACCGGCCCCACGTCAGAGGGTCACGTGGGGACCCCGGCCCCAGGTCAGCGGGTCACGTGGGGACCCCGGCCCCAGGTGACCGGGTCACGTGGAGACACCGGCCCCAGGTCACCGGGTCACGTGGGGACCCCGGACCCAGGTCAGCGGGTCACGTGGGGACACCGGCCCCAGGTCACCGGGTCAGGTCGGGACCCCGGACCCAGGTCGGGTCATGTCACGTCCCATGCCCGGGTCCCCGGGTTGGATTTTTACTCAGGCCCCGGGTCACAGGGTCATGTCGGCTCAACGGCCTGGGTACAACGGTCTGGTGACCACCCCGACCCCAGGTCCCCGGGTCATGCGGGACACCGGACCAGGTCCCCGAGTCCGGTCGACACCACAGCCCCAGGTCACCGGGTCACGTCGGCACCCCGGACCCAGGACCCCGGGTCACGTGGGGACCCCGGCCCCAGGTCAGCGGGTCACATGGGGACCCCGGCCCCAGGTCAGAGGGTCACGTGGGGACCCCGGCCCCAGGTCAGCGGGTCACGTGGGGATCCTGGCTCCAGGTGACCGGGTCACATGGAGACACCGGCCCCAGGTCACCGGGTCACGTGGGGACCCCGGATCCAGGTCAGCGGGTCACGTGGGGACACCGGCCCCAGGACCCCGGGTCACGTGGGGACACCGGCCCCAGGTGACCGGGTCACGTGGGGACACCGGCCCCAGGTCAGAGGGTCACGTGGGGACCCCGGACCCAGGGCCCCGGGTCACGTGGGGACACCGGCCCCAGGTGACCGGGTCACGTGGGGACACCGGACCCAGGACCCCGGGTCACGTGGGGACCCCGGCCCCAGGTCAGCGGGTCACGTGGGGACCCCGGCCCCAGGTCACCGGGTCACGTGGGGACCCCGGAACCAGGTGACCGGGTCACGTGGGGACCCCGGAACCAGGACTCCGGGTCACGTGGGGACCCCGGCACCAGGACCCCGGGTCACGTGGGGACACCGTCCCCAGGTCAGAGGGTCACGTGGGGACCCCGGCCCCAGTTCAGAGGGTCACGTGGGGACCCCGGCCACAGGTCAGAGGGTCACGTGGGTCCCCGGCCCCAGGTCAGCGGGTCACGTGGGGACCCCAGCCCCAGGTCAGAGGGTCACGTGGGGACCCTGGACCCAGGACCCCGGGTCACGTGGGGACCCCGGAACCAGGACCCCGGGTCACGTGGGGACCCCGGCCCCAGGTCAGAGGGTAACGTGGGGACCCCGGCCCCAGGTCAGAGGGTCACGTGGGGACCCCGGCCCCAGGTGACCGGGTCACGTGGAGACACCGGCCCCAGGTCACCGGGTCACGTGGGGACCCCGGATCCAGGTCAGCGGGTCACGTGGGGACCCCGGATCCAGGTGACCGGGTCATGTCTGGTACCCAGCCTGGTTCCCAGGTTCCGATGACCACCCCGGCACCAGGACCCCGGGTCACGTGGGGACACCGGCCCCAGGTGACCGGGTCACGTGGGGACACCGGCCCCAGGTCAGCGGGTCACGTGGGGACCCCGGCCCCAGGTCACCGCGTCAAGTCGGGACCCCGAACCCAGGTCCAGGAGTCCGTCGACACCACAGCCCCGGGTAACCGGGTCGTGTCGGGTACCTGGCCTGGTTCCCAGGATCCGATGACCACCCCGGCACCAGGACCCCGGGTCACGTGGGGACCCCGGCCCCAGGTCAGCGGGTCACATGGGGACCCCGGATCCAGGTCACCTGGTCATGTCTGGCACCCAGCCTGGTTCCCAGGTTCCGATGACCACCCCGGCACCAGGACCCCGGGTCACGTGGGGACCCCGGCCCCAGGTCACCGGGTCACGTGGGGACCCCGGACCCAGGTCAGCGGGTCACGTTGGGACCCCGGCCCCAGGTCAGCGGGTCAGGTCGGGACCCCGGACCCAGGTCTGGTCATGTCACGTCCCATGCCCGGGTCCCCGGGTTGGATTTTTACTCAGGCCCCAGGTCACCGGGTCACGTCGGCACCACGGAACCAGGTCACCGGCTCATGTCAGGACCCCGGCACAGGTCCCCTGGACAGGTCGTTACCCCAGCCCAGGGTCACCGGGTCATGTCGCGCACCCGGCCTGGTTCCCAGGTTCCGGTGACCACCCCGGCACCAGGACCCCGGGTCATGTGGGGACACCGGCCCCAGGTCAGCGGGTCACGTGGGGACCCCGGCACCAGGACCCTGGGTCACGTGGGGACCGCGGCCCCAGGTCAGCGGGTCACGTGGGGACCCCGGCCCCAGGTCAGCGGGTCACGTGGGGACACCGGCCCCAGGTCACCGCGTCAGGTCGGGACCCCGAACCCAGGTCCACGAGTCCGTCGACACCACAGCCCCGGGTCACCGGGTCGTGTCGGGTACCTGGCCTGGTTCCCAGGTTCCAATGACCACCCCGGCACCAGGACCCCGGGTCACGTGGGGACCCCGGACCCTGGACCCCGGGTCACGTGCGGACACCGGCCCCAGGTGACCGGGTCACCTGGGGACACCGGCCCCAGGTCACCGGGTCACGTGGGGACCCCGCATCCAGGACCCCGGGTCACGTGGGGACACCGGCCCCAGGTGACCGGGTCACGTGGGGACACCGGCCCCAGGTCACCGGGTCACGGGGTACCCCGGACCCAGGACCCCGGGTCACGTGGGGACACCGGCCCCAGGTGACCGGGTCACGTGGGGACACCGGCCCCAGGTCACCGGGTCACGTGGGGACCCCGGACCCAGGACCCCGGGTCACGTGGGGACACAGGCCCCAGGTCACCGGGTCAGGTCGGGACCCCGGACCCAGGTCGGGTCATGTCACGTCCCATGCCCGGGTCCCCGGGTTGGATTTTTACTCAGGCCCCGGGTCACAGGGTCATGTCGGCTCAACGGCCTGGGTACAACGGTCTGGTGACCACCCCGACCCCGGGTCCCCGGGTCATGCGGGACACTGGACCAGGTCCCCGAGTCCGGTCGACACCACAGCCCCAGGTCACCGGGTCATGTCGGGTCGCTGTCCCGGGTACCAGTGTCAGGTGACCACCCCGGCCCCGGGAGACGGAGTCATACCGGGTCCCCGGCCCGGGTCCCCTGGTCAGGTGGTTACCCTGGCCCCAGGTCACCGGGTCAGGTCGGGACCCCGGACCCAGGTCCCCGGGTCGTATCGGGTCGCTGCCCCGGGTACCAGTGTCGGGTGACATCCCCGGCCCCAGGTCCCCGGGTTGCATCGGGACACCAGCGAAGGATCACCGGGTCCTGTCGGGTCCCCGGCCCGGGTCCCCTAGACAGGTCGTTAACCCGGCCCCGGGTCACCGGGTCATGTCGCGCACCCGGCCTGGTTCCCAGGTTCCGGTGACCACCCCGGCACCAGGACCCCGGGTCACGTGGGGACACCGGCCCCAGGTCAGAGGGTCACGTGGGGACCCCGGACCCAGGACCCCGGGTCACGTGGGGACACCGGCCCCAGGTCAGAGGGTCACGTGGGGACCCCGGCGCCAGGTCAGCGGGTCACGTGGGGACCCCGGACCCAGGACCCCGGGTCACGTGGGGACCCCGGCCCCAGGTCAGAGGGTCACGTGGGGACCCCGGCCCCAGGTCAGCGGGTCACGTGGGGACCCCGGCCCCAGGTCAGAGGGTCAAGTGGGGACCCCGGCACCAGGTCAGAGGGTCACGTGGGGACCCCGGCCCCAGGTCAGCGGGTCACGTGGGGACCCCGGACCCAGGTCAGCGGGTCACGTGGGGACACCGGCTCCAGGTCACCGGGTCAGGTCGGGACCCCGGACCCAGGTCGGGTCATGCAACGTCCCATGCCCAGGTCCCCGGGTTGGATTTTTACCCAGGCCCCGGGTCACAGGGTCATGTCGGCTCAACGGCCTGGGTACAACGTTCTGGTGACCACCCCGACCCCAGGTCCCCGGGTCATGCGGGACACCGGACCAGGTACCCGAGTCCGGTCGACACCACAGCCCCAGGTCACCGGGTCAGGTCGGCACCCCGGAACCAGGTCACCGGGTCATGTCGGGACTCAACCCGGGTCCCCGGGACGGGTTTTTACCCAAGCCCCAGATCACCGGGTCCTGTCAGGTCCCCGGCCCAGGTCCCCTGGACAGGTCGTTACCCCGGCCCCGGGTCACCGGGTCATGTCGGGTCGCTGTCCCGGGTACCAGTGTCAGGTGACCACCCCGGCCCCGGGAGACGGAGTCATACCGGGTCCCCGGCCCGGGTCCCCGGGTCAGGTGGTTACCCTGGCCCCAGGTCACCGGGTCAGGTTGGGACCCCGGACCCAGGTCCCCGGGTCGTATCGGGTCGCTGCCCCGGGTACCAGTGCCGGGTGACATCCCCGGCCCAAGGTCCCCGGGTCACGTGGGGTCCTCGGCCCGGGTCCCCGGGTTGCATTGGGGCACCAGCGAAGGATCACCGGGTCCTGTCGGGTCCCCGGCCCGGGTCCCCTGGACAGGTCGTTAACCCGGCCCCAGGTGACCGGGTCACGTGGGGACACCGGCCCCAGGTGACCGGGTCACGTGGGGACACCGGCCCCAGGTCAGAGGGTCACGTGGGGACCCTGGACCCAGGTCAGCGGGTCACGTGGGGACCCCGGCCCCAGGTCACCGGGTCACGTGGGGACCCCGGACCCAGGACCCCGGGTCACGTGGGGACCCCGGCCACAGGTCAGAGGGTCACGTGGGGACCCCGGCCCCAGGTCAGAGGGTCACGTGGGGACCCCGGCCCCAGGTCAGCGGGTCACGCAAGGACCCCGGCCCCAAGTGACCGGGTCACGTGGAGACACCGGCCCCAGGTCAGCGGGTCACGTGGGGACCCCGGACCCAGGTCAGCGGGTCACGTGGGGACACCGGCCACAGGTCACCGGGTCACGTGGGGACCCCGGATCCAGGTCACCGGGTCACGTGGGGACCCCGGACCCAGGTCAGCGGGTCACGTGGGGACACCGGCCCCAGGTCACCGGGTCAGGTCGGGACCACGGACCCAGGTCGGGTCATGTCACGTCCCATGCCCGGGTCCCCGGGTTGGATTTTTACTCAGGCCCCGGGTCACAGGGTCATGTCAGCTCAACGGCCTGGGTACAACGGTCTGGTGACCACCCCGACCCCAGGTCCCCGGGTCATGCGGGACACCGGACCAGGTCCCCGAGTCCGGTCGACACCACAGCCCCAGGTCACCGGGTCAGGTCGGCACCCCGGACCCAGGACCCCGGGTCACGTGGGGACCCCGGCCCCAGGTCAGCGGGTCACGTGGGGACCCCGGCACCAGGACCCCGGGTCACGTGGGGACCCCAGCACCAGGTCAGAGGGTCACGTGGGGACCCCGGCCCCAGGTCAGCGGGTCACGTGGGGACCCCGGCCCCAGGTCTGAGGGTCGCGTGGGGACCCCGGACCCAGGACCCCGGGTCACGTGGGGACACCGGACCCAGGACCCCGGGTCACGTGGGGACCCCGGCCCCAGGTCTGAGGGTCACGTGGGGACCCCGGACCCAGGACCCCGGGTCACGTGGGGACACCGGCCCCAGGACCCCGGGTCACGTGGGGATACCGGCCCCAGGTGACCGGGTCACGTGGGGACACCGGCCCCAGGTCACCGGGTCACGTGGGGACCCCGGACCCAGGACCCCGGGTCACGTGGAAACACCGGCCCCAGGTGACCGGGTCACGTGGGGACACCGGCCCCAGGACCCCGGGTCACATGGTGACCCCGGCCCCAGGTCAGCGGGTCACGTGGGGACCCCGGCCCCAAGTCAGAGGGTCACGTGGGTACCCCGGCCACAGGTAAGAGGTTCAAGTGGGGACCCCGGCCCCAGGTCACCGGGTCACGTGGGGACCCCGGAACCAGGAGACCGGGTCACGTGGGGACCCCGGCCCCAGGTCAGAGGGTCACGTGGGGACCCCGGCCCCAGGTCAGCGGGTCACGTGGGGACCCCAGCCCCATGTCAGAGGGTCACGTGGGGACCCCGGCCCCAGGTCAGAGGGTCACGTGGGGACCCCGGCCACAGGTCAGAGGGTCACGTGGGGACCCCGGCCCCAGGTCAGCGGGTCACGTGGGGACCCCAGCCCCAGGTCAGAGGGTCACGTGGGGACCCCGGACCCAGGACCCCGGGTCACGTGGGGACCCCGCAACCAGGACCCCGGGTCACGTGGGGACCCCGGCCCCAGGTCAGAGGGTCACGTGGGGACCCCGGCCCCAGGTCAGCGGGTCACGTGGGGACCCCGGCCCCAGGTGACCGGGTCACGTGGAGACACCGGCCCCAGGTCACCGGGTCACGTGGGGACCCTGGATCTAGGTGACCGGGTCACGTGGGGACACCGGATCCAGGTGACCGGGTCATGTCTGGTACTCAGCCTGGTTCCCAGGTTCCGATGACCACCCCGGCACCAGGACCCCGGGTCACGTGGGGACCCCGCTCCCAGGTGACCGGGTCACGTGGGGACACCGGCCCCAGGTGACCGGGTCACGTGGGGACCCCGGCCCCAGGTCACCGCGTCAGGTCGGGACCCCGAACCCAGGTCCATGAGTCCGTCGACACCACAGCCCCGGGTAACCGGGTCGTGTCAAGTACCTGGCCTGGTTCCCAGGTTCCGATGACCACCCCGGCACCAGGACCCCGGGTCACGTGGGGACCCCGGCCCCAGGTCAGCGGGTCACATGGGGACCCCGGATCCAGGTCACCTGGTCATGTCTGGCACCCAGCCTGGTTCCCAGGTTCCGATGACCACCCCGGCACCAGGACCCCGGGTCACGTGGGGACCCCGGCCCGGGTCCCCGGGTTGCATCGGGGCACCAGCGAAGGATCACCGGGTCCTGTCGGGTCGCCGGCCCGGGTCCCCTGGACAGGTCGTTAACCCGGCCCCAGGTGACCGGGTCACGTGGGGATCCCGGCCCCAGGTCAGAGGGTCACGTGGGGACCCCGGCCCCAGGTCAGAGGGTCACGTGGGGACCCCGGCCACAGGTCAGAGGGTCACGTGGGGACCCCGGACCCAGGACCCCGGGTCATGTGGGGACCCCAGCGCCAGGTCAGAGGGTCACGTGGGGACCCAGGACCCCGGGTCACGTGGGGACCCCGGAACCAGGACCCCGGGTCACGTGGGGACCCCGGCCCCAGGTCAGAGGGTAACGTGGGGACCCCGGCCCCATGTCAGACGGTCACGTGGGGACCCCGGCCCCAGGTCAGCGGGTCACGTGGGGACCCCGGCCCCAGGTGACCGGGTCACGTGGAGACACCGGCCCCAGGTCACCGGGTCACGTGGGGACCCCGGACCCACGTCACCGCGTCAGGTCGGGACCCCGAACCCAGGTCCATGAGTCCGTCGACACCACAGCCCCGGGTTACCGGGTCGTGTCGGGTACCTGGCCTGGTTCCCAGGTTCCGATGACCACCCCGGCACCAGGACCCCGGGTCACGTGGGGACCCCGGCCCGGGTCCCCGGGTTGCATCGGTACACCAGCGAAGGATCACCGGGTCCTGTCGGGTCCCCGGCCCGGGTCCCCTGGACAGGTCGTTAACCCGGCCCCGGGTCACCGGGTCATGTCGCGCACCCGGCCTGGTTCCCAGGTTCCGGTGACCACCCCGGCACCAGGACCCCGGGTCACGTGGGGACCCCGGCCCCAGGTCAGCGGGTCACGTGGGGACCCCGGCACCAGGACCCCGGGTCACGTGGGGACACCGGCCCCAGGTCACCGGGTCACGTGGGGACACCGGCCCCAGGTCAGCGGGTCACGTGGGGACCCCGGCACCAGGACCCCGGTTCACGTGGGGACACCGGCCCCAGGTCAGCGGGTCACGTGGGGATACCGGCACCAGGACCCCGGGTCACGTGGGGACCCCGGCCCCAGGTCAGCGGGTCACGTGGGGACCCCAGCGCCAGGACCCTGGGTCACGTGGGGACCCCGGCCCCAGGTCAGCGGGTCACGTGGGGACCCCGGACACAGGTCACCTGGTCATGTCTGGTACCCAGCCTGGTTCCCAGGTTCCGATGACCACCCCGGTACCAGGACCCCGGGTCACGTGGGGACACCGGGCCCAGGTGACTGGGTCACGTGGTGACACCGGCCCCAGGTCACCGGGTCACGTGGGGACCCCGGCCCCAGGTCAGCGGGTCACGTGGGGACACCGGCACCAGGTCACCGGGTCACGTGGGGACCCCGACCCCAGGTCAGCGGGTCACGTGGGGACCCCGGACCCAGGTCACCTGGTCATGTCTGGTACCCAGCCTGGTTCCCAGGTTCCGATGACCACCCCGGCACCAGGACCCCGGGTCAAGTGGGGACACCGGGCCCAGGTGACCGGGTCACGTGGGGACACCGACCCCAGGTCACCGGGTCACGTGGGGACCCCGGACCCATGTCAGTGTGTCACGTGGGGCCACCGGCTCCAGGTCACCGGGTCAGGTCGGGACCCCGGCCCCAGGTCAGCGGGTCACGTGGGGACCCCGGACCCAGGTCACCTGGTCATGTCTGGTACCCAGCCTGGTTCCCAGGTTCCGATGACCACCCCGGCACCAGGACCCCGGGTCACGTGGGGACACCGGGCCCAGGTGACCGGGTCACGTGGGGACACCGACCCCAGGTCACCGGGTCACATGGGGACCCCGGACCCATGTCAGTGTGTCACGTGGGGACACCGACTCCAGGTCACCGGGTCAGGTCGGCACCCCGGACCCAGGTCGGCTCATGTCACGTCCCATGCCCGGGTCCCCGGGTTGGATTTTTACCCAGGCTCCGGGTCACAGGGTCATGTCGGGTCAACGGCCTGGGTACAAGGTCTGGTGACCACCCCGACCCCAGGTCCCCTTGTCATGACGGGACACCGGACCAGGTCCCCGAGTCCGGTCAACACCACAGCCCCAGGTCACCGGTCAGGTCGGCACCCCGGAACCAGGTCACCGGGTCCTGTCGGGTCCCCGGCCCAGGTCCCCTGGACAGGTCGTTACCCCGGCCCCGGGTCACCGGGTCATGTCGGGTCGCTGTCCCGGGTACCAGTGTCAGGTGACCACCCCGGCCCCGGGAGACGGAGTCATACCGGGTCCCCGGCTCGGGTCCACGGGTCAGGTGGTTACCCTGGCCCCAGGTCACCGGGTCAGGTCGGGACCCCGGACCCAGGTCCCCGGGTTGTATCGGGTCGCTGCCCCGGCTACCAGTGTCGGGTGACATCCCCGGCCCCAGGTCCCCGGGTCACGTGGGGTCCCCGGCCCGGGTCCCCGGGTTGCATCGGGACACCAGCGAAGGATCACCGGGTCCTGTCGGGTCCCCGGCCCGGGTCCCCTGGACAGGTCGTTAACCCGGCCCCGGGTCACCGGGTAATGTCGCGCACCCGGCCTGGTTCCCAGGTTCCGGTGACCACCCCGGCACCAGGACCCCGGGTCACGTGGGGACCCCGGCCCCAGGTCAGCGGGTCACGTGGGGACCCCGGCACCAGGACCCCGGGTCACGTGGGGACCCCGGCCCAAGGACCCCGGGTCACGTAGGGACACCGGCCCCAGGTCAGCGGGTCACGTGGGGACCCCGGCACCAGGACCCCGGGTCACGTGGGGAAACCGGCGCCAGGACCCCGGGTCACGTGGGGACACCGGCCCCAGGTCAGCGGGTCACGTGGGGACCCCGGCACCAGGACCCCGGGTCACGTGGGGACCCCGGCCCCAGGTCAGCGGGTCACGTGAGGACCCCGGACCCAGGTCACCTTGTCATGTCTGGTACCCAGCCTGGTTCCCAGGTTCCGATGACCACCCCGGCACCAGGACCCCGGGTCACGTGGCGACACCGGGCCCAGGTGACCGGGTCACGTGTGGACACCGGCCCCAGGTCACCGGGTCACGTGGGGACCCCGGCCCCAGGTCAGCGGGTCACGTAGGGACCCCGGCACCAGGACCCCGGGTCACGTGGGGACACCGGCCCTAGGTCAGCGGGTCACGTGGGGACCCCGGACCCAGGTCACCTGGTCATATTTGGTACCCAGCCTGGTTCCCAGGTTCCGATGACCACCCCGGCACCAGGACCCCGGGTCACGTGGGGACACCGGCACCAGGACCCCGGGTCACGTGGGGACACCGGCCCCAGGTCACCGGGTCACGTGCGGACCCCGGACCCAGGTCAGCCGGTCACGTGGGGACCCCGGCACCAGGACCCCGGGTCACGTGGGGACCCCGGCCCCAGGTCAGCGGGTCACGTGGGGACCCCGTACCCAGGTCACCTGGTCATGTCTGGTACCCAGCCTGGTTCCCAGGTTCCGATGACCACCCCGGCACCAGGACCCCGGGTCACGTGGGGACACCGGCCCCAGGTGACCGGGTCACGTGGGGACACCGGCCCCAGGTCACCGGGTCACGTGGGGACCCCGGACCCAGATCAGCGTGTCACGTGGGGACACCGGCCCCAGGTCACCGGGTCAGGTCGGGAACCCGGACCCAGGTCGGCTCATGTCACGTCCCATGCCCGGGTCCCCGGGTTGGATTTTTACCCAGGCCCCGGGTCACCTGGTCATGTCGGGTCAACGGCCTGGGTACAACGGTCTGGTGACCACCCCAACCCCAGGTCACCGGGTCCTGTCGGGTCCCCGGCCCAGGTCCCCTGGACAGGTCGTTACCCCGGCCCCGGGTCACCGGGTCATGTCGGGTCGCTGTCCCGGGTACCAGTGTCAGGTGACCACCCCGGCCCCGGGAGACGGAGTCATACCGGGTCCCCGGCCCGGGTCCCCGGGTCAGGTGGTTACCCTGGCCCCAGGTCACCGGGTCAGGTCGGGACCCCGGACCCAGGTCCCCGGGTCGTATCGGGTCGCTGCCCCGGGTACCAGTGTCGGGTGACATCCCCGGCCCCAGGTCCCCGGGTCACGTGGGGTCCCCGGCCCGGGTCCCCGGGTTGCATCGGTACACCAGCGAAGGATCACCGGGTCCTGTCGGGTCCCCGGCCCGGGTCCCCTGGACAGGTCGTTAACCCGGCCCCGGGTCACCGGGTCATGTCGCGCACCCGGCCTGGTTCCCAGGTTCCGGTGACCACCCTGGCACCAGGACCCCGGGTCACGTGGGGACCCCGGCCCCAGGTCAGCGGGTCACGTGGGGACCCCGGACCCAGGTCACCTGGTCATGTCTGGTACCCAGCCTGGTTCCCAGGTTCCGATGACCACCCCGGCACCAGGACCCCGGGTCACGTGGGGATACCGGGCCCAGGTGACCGGGTCACGTGGGGACACCGGCCCCAGGTCACCGGGTCACGTGGGGACCCCGGACCCAGGTCAGCGGGTCACGTGGGGACCCCGGCACCAGGACCCCGGGTCACGTGGGGACCCCGGCACCAGGTCAGCGGGTCACGTGGGGACCCCGGACCCAGGTTACCTGGTCATGTCTGGTACCCAGCCTGGTTCCCAGGTTCCGATGACCACCTCGGCACCAGGACCCCGGGTCACGTGGGGACACCGGGCCCAGGTGACCGGGTCACGTGGGGACACCAGCCCCAGGTCACCGGGTCATGTGGGGACCCCGGACCCAGGTCAGCGGGTCACGTGGGGACACCGGCCCCAGGTCACCGGGTCAGGTCGGCACCCCGGACCCAGGTCGGCTCATGTCACGTCCCATGCCCGGGTCCCCGGGTTGGATTTTTACCCAGGCCCCGGGTCACAGGGTCGTGTCGGGTCAACGGCCTGGGTACAACGGTCTGGTGACCACCCCGACCCCAGGTCCCCGGGTCATGACGGGACACCGGACCAGGTCCCCGAGTCCGGTCGACACCACAGCCCCAGGTCACCGGGTCAGGTCGGCACCCCGGAACCAGGTCACCGGGTCCTGTCGGGTCCCCGGCCCAGGTCCCCTGGACAGGTCGTTACCCCGGCCCCGGGTCACCGGGTCATGTCGGGTCGCTGTCCCGGGTACCAGTGTCAGGTGACCACCCCGGCCCCGGGAGACGGAGTCATACCAGGTCCCCGGCCCGGGTCCCCGGGTCAGGTGGTTACCCTGGCCCCAGGTCACCGGGTCAGGTCGGGACCCCGGACCCAGGTCCCCGGGTCGTATCGGGTCGCTGCCCCGGGTACCAGTGTTGGGTGACATCCCCGGCAACAGGTTCCCGGGTCACGTGGGGTCCCCGGCCCGGGTCCCCGGGTTGTATCGGGACACCAGCGAAGGATCACCGGGTCCTGTCGGGTCCCCGGCCCGGGTCCCCTGGACAGGTCATTAACCCGGCCCCGGGTCACAAGGTCATGTCGCGCACCCGGCCTGGTTCCCAGGTTCCGGTGACCACCCCGGCACCAGGACCCCGGGTCACGTGGGGACCCCGGCCCCAGGTCAGCGGGTCACGTGGGGACCCCGGCACCAGGACCACGGGTCACGTGGGGACCCCGGCCCCAGGACCCCGGGTCACATGGGGACACCGGCCCCAGGTCAGCGGGTCACGTGGGGACCCCGGCACCAGGACCCCGGGTCACGTGGGGACCCCGGCCCCAGGTCAGCGGGTCACGTGGGGATACCGGCACCAGGACCTCGGGTCACTTGGAGACCCCGGCCCCAGGTCAGCGGGTCACATGGGGACCCCAGCGCCAGGACCCCGGGTCACGTGGGGACCCCGGCCCCAGGTCAGCGGGTCACGTGGGGACCCCGGACCCAGGTCACCTGGTCATGTCTGGTACCCAGCCTGGTTCCCAGGTTCCGATGACCACCCCGGCACCAGGACCCCGGGTCACGTGGGGACCCCGGACCCAGGTCAGCGGGTCACGTGGGGACACCGGCCCCAGGTCACCGGGTCAGGTCGGGACCCCGGACCCAGGTCGGCTCATGTCACGTCCCATGCCCGGGTCCCCGGGTTGGATTTTTACCCAGGCCCCGGGTCACAGGGTCATGTCGGGTCAACGGCCTGGGTACAACGGTCTGGTGACCACCCCGACCCCAGGTCCCCGGGTCATGACGGGACACCGGACCAGGTCCTCGAGTCCGGTCGACACCACAGCCCCAGGTCACCGGGTCAGGTCGGCACCCCGGAACCAGGTCACCGGGTCCTGTCGGGTCCCCGGCCCAGGTCCCCTGGACAGGTCGTTACCCCGGCCCCGGGTCACCGGGTCATGTCGGGTCGCTGTCCCGGGTACGACCACCCCGGCCCCGGGAGACGGAGTCATACCGGGTACCCGGCCCGGGTCCCCGGGTCAGGTGGTTACCCTGGCCCCAGGTCACCGGGTCAGGTCGGGACCCCGGACCCAGGTCCCCGGGTCGTATCGGGTCGCTGCCCCGGGTACCAGTGCCGGGTGACATCCCCGGCCCCAGGTCCCCGGGTCACGTGGGGTCCCCGGCCCGGGTGCCCGGGTTGCATCGGGACACCAGCAAAGGATCACCGGGTACTGTCGGGTCCCCGGCCCGGGTCCCCTGGACAGGTCGTTAACCCGGCCCCGGGTCACCGGGTCATGTCGCGCACCCGGCCTGGTTCCCAGGTTCCGGTGACCACCCCGGCACCAGGACCCCGGGTCACGTGGGGACCCCGGCCCCAGGTCAGCGGGTCACGTGGGGACCCCGGCGCCAGGACCCCGGGTCACGTGGGGACCCCGGCCCCAGGTCAGCGGGTCACGTGGGGACCCCGGACCCAGGTCACCTGGTCATGTCTGGTACCCAGCCTGGTTCCCATGTTCCGATGACCACCCCGGCACCAGGACCCCGGGTCACGTGGGGACACCGGGCCCAGGTGACCGGGTCAAGTGGGGACACCGGCCCCAGGTCACCGGGTCACGTGGGGACCCCGGACCCAGGTCAGCGGGTCACGTGGGGACCCCGGCACCAGGACCCCGGGTCACGTGGGGACCCCGGCCCCAGGTCAGCGGGTCACGTGGGGACCCCGGACCCAGGTCACCTGGTCATGTCTGGTACCCAGCCTGGTTCCCAGGTTCCGATGACCACCCCGGCACCAGGACCCCGGGTCACGTGGGGACACCGGGCCCAGGTGACCGGGTCACGTGGGGACCCCGGCCCCAGGTCAGCGGGTCACGTGGGGACCCCGGACACAGGTCACCTGGTCATGTCTGGTACCCAGCCTGGTTCCCAGGTTCCGATGACCACCCCGGCACCAGGACCCCGGGTCACGTGGGGACCCCGGCCCCAGGTCACCGGGTCACGTGGGGACACCGGCCCCAGGTCACCGGGTCACGTGGGGACCCCGGACCCAGGTCAGCGGGTCACGTGGGGACACCGGCCCCAGGTCACCGGGTCAGGTCGGCACCCCTGACCCAGGTCGGGTCATGTCACGTCCCATGCCCGGGTCCCCGGGGAGGATTTTTACCCAGGCCCCGGGTCACAGGGTCATGTCGGGTCAACGGCCTGGGTACAACGGTCTGGTGACCACCCCGACCCCAGGTCCCCGGGTCATGACGGGACACCGGACCAGGTCCCCGAGTCCGGTCGACACCACAGCCCCAGGTCACCGGGTCAGGTCGGCACCCCAGAACCAGGTCACCGGGTCCTGTCGGGTCCCCGGCCCAGGTCCCTTGGACAGGTCGTTACCCCGGCCCCGGGTCACTGGGTCATGTCGGGTCGCTGTCCCGGGTACCAGTGTCAGGTGACCACCCCGGCCCCGGGAGACGGAGTCATACCGGGTCCCCGGCCCGGGTCCCCGGGTCAGGTGGTTACCCTGGCCCCAGGTCACCGGGTCAGGTCGGGACCCCGGACCCAGGTCCCCGGGTCGTATCGGGTCGCTGCCCCGGGTACCAGTGTCGGGTGACATCCCCGGCCCCAGGTTCCCGGGTCACGTGGGGTCCCCGTCCCGGGTCCCCGGGTTGCATCGGGACACCAGCGAAGGATCACCGGGTCCTGTCGGGTCCCCGGCCCGGGTCCCCTGGACAGGTCATTAACCCGGCCCCGGGTCACAAGGTCATGTCGCGCACCCGGCCTGGTTCCCAGGTTCCGGTGACCACCCCGGCACCAGGACCCCGGGTCACGTGGGGACCCCGGCCCCAGGTCAGCGGGTCACGTGGGGACCCCGGCCCCAGGACCCCGGGTCACGTGGGGACACCGGCCCCAGGTCAGCGGGTCACGTGGTGATCCCGGCACCAGGACCCCGGGTCACGTGGGGACCCCGGCCCCAGGTCAGCGGGTCACGTGGGGACCCCGGCGCCAGGACCCCGGGTCACGTGGGGACCCCGGACCCAGGTCAGCGGGTCACGTGGGGACCCCGGACCCAGGTCACCTGGTCATGTCTGGTACCCAGCCTGGTTCCCAGGTTCCGATGACCACCCCGGCACCAGGACCCCGGGTCACGTGGGGACACCGGGCCCAGGTGACCGGGTCACGTGGGGACACCGGCACCAGGTCACCGGGTCACGTGGGGACCCCGGCCCCAGGTCAGCGGGTCACGTGGGGACCCCGGACCCAGGTCACCTGGTCATGTCTGGTACCCAGCCTGGTTCCCAGGTTCCGATGACCACCCCGGCACCAGGACCCCGGGTCACGTGGGGACACCGGGACCAGGTGACCGGGTCACGTGGGGACACCGGCCCCAGGTCAGCGGGTCACGTGGGGACCCCGGACCCAGGTCAGCGGGTCACGTGGGGACACAGGCACCAGGACCCCGGGTCACGTGGGGACCCCGGCCCCAGGTCAGCGGGTCACGTGGGGACCCCGGACCCAGGTCACCTGGTCATGTCTGCTACCCAGCCTGGTTCCCAGGTTCCGATGACCACCCCGGCACCAGGACCCCGGGTCACGTGGGAACACCGGGCCCAGGTCAGCGGGTCACGTGGGGACACCGGCCCCAGGTCACCGGGTCACGTGGGGACCCCGGACCCAGGTCAGCGGGTCACGTGGGGACACCGGCCCCAGGTCACCGGGTCAGGTCGGGACCCCGGACCCAGGTCGGGTCATGTCACGTCCCATGCCCGGGTCCCCGGGTTGGATTTTTACCCAGGCCCCGTTTCATAGGGTCATGTCGGCTCAACGGCCTGGGTACAACGGTCTGGTGACCACCCCGACCCCAGGTCCCCGGGTCATGACGGGACACCGGACCAGGTCCCCGAGTCCGGTCGACACCACAGCCCCAGGTCACCGGGTCAGGTCGGCACCCCGGAACCAGGTCACCGGGTCCTGTCGGGTCCCCGGCCCAGGTCCCCTGGACAGGTCGTTACCCCGGCCCCGGGTCACCGGGTCATGTCGGGTCGCTGTCCCGGGTACCAGTGTCAGGTGACCACCCCGGCCCCGGGAGACGGAGTCATACCGGGTCCCCGGCCCGGGTCCCCAGGTCAGGTGGTTACCCTGGCCCCAGGTCACCGGGTCAGGTCGGGACCCCGGACCCAGGTCCCCGGGTCGTATCGGGTCGCTGCCCCGGGTACCAGTGCCGGGTGACATCCACGGCCCCAGGTCCCCGGGTCACGTGGGGACCCCGGCCCGGGTCCCCGGGTTGCATCGGGACACCAGCGAAGGATCACCGGGTACTGTCGGGTCCCCGGCCAGGGTCCCCTGGACAGGTTGTTAACCCGGCCCCGGGTCACCGGGTCATGTCGCGCACCCGGCCTGGTTCCCAGGTTCCGGTGACCACCCCGGCACCAGGACCCCGGGTCACGTGGGGACCCCGGCCCAGGTCAGCGGGTCACGTTGGGACCCCGGCGCCAGGACCCCAGGTCACGTGGGGACCCCGGACCCAGGTCAGCGGGTCACGTGGGGACCCCGGACCCAGGTCCCCGGGTCACGTGGGGTCCCCGGCCCGGGTCCCCGGGTTGCATCGGGACACCAGCGAAGGATCACCGGGTCCTGTCGGGTCCCCGGCCCGAGTCCCCTGTACAGGTCGTTAACCCGGCCCCGGGTCACAGGGTCATGTCGCGCACCCGGCCTGGTTCCTAGGTTCCGGTGACCACCCCGGCCCCAGGTCAGCGGGTCACGTGGGGACCCCGGCCCCAGGTCAGCGGGTCACGTGGGGACCCCGGACCCAGGTCACCTGGTCATGTCTGGTACCCAGCCTGGTTCCCAGGTTCCGATGACCACCCCGGCACCAGGACCCCGGGTCACGTGGGGACACCGGCCCCAGGTGACCGGCTCACGTGGGGACCCCGGCGCCAGGACCCCGGGTCACGTGGGGACCCCGGCCCCAGGTCAGCGGGTCACGTGGGGACCCCGGACCCAGGTCACCTGGTCATGTCTGGTACCCAGCCTGGTTCCCAGGTTCCGATGACCACCCCGGCACCAGGACCCCGGGTCACGTGGGGACCCCGGCCCCAGGTGACCGGGTCACGTGGGGACACCGGCCCCAGGTGACCGGGTCACGTGGGGACCCCGGACCCAGGTCAGCGGGTCACGTGGGGACACCGGCCCCAGGTCACCGGGTCAGGTCGGGACCCCGGACCCAGGTCGGCTCATGTCACGTCCCATGCCCGGGTCCCCGGGTTGGATTTTTACCCAGGCCCCGGGTCACCTGGTCATGTCGGGTCAACGGCCTGGGTACAACGGTCTGGTGACCACCCCGACCCCAGGTCCCCGGGTCATGACGGGACACCGGACCAGGTCCCCGAGTCCGGTCGACACCACAGCCCCAGGTCACCGGGTCAGGTCGGCACCCCGGAACCAGGTGACCGGGTCCTGTCGGGTCCCCGGCCCAGGTCCCCTGGACAGGTCGTTACCCCGGCCCCGGGTCACCGGGTCATGTCGGGTCGCTGTCCCGGGTAGCAGTGTCAGGTGACCACCCCGGCCCCGGGAGACGGAGTCATACCGGGTCCCCGGCCCGGGTCCCCGGGTCAGGTGGTTACCCTGGCCCCAGGTCACCGGGTCAGGTCGGGACCCCGGACCCAGGTCCCCGGGTCGTATCGGGTCGCTGCCCCGGGTACCAGTGTCGGGTGACATCCCCGGCCCCAGGTCCCCGGGTCACGTGGGGTCCCCGGCCCGGGTCCCCGGGTTGCATCGGGACACCAGCGAAGGATCACCGGGTCCTGTCGGGTCCCCGGCCCGGGTCCCCTGGACAGGTCGTTAACCCGGCCCCGGGTCACTGGGTCATGTCGCGCACCCGGCCTGGTTCCCAGGTTCCGGTGACCACCCCGGCACCAGGACCCCGGGTCACGTGGGGACCCCGGCCCCAGGTCAGCTGGTCACGTGGGGATCCCGGCGCCAGGACCCCGGGTCACGTGGGGACCCCGGCCCCAGGTGACCGGGTCACGTGGGGACCCCGGCCCCAGGTCAGCGGGTCACGTGGGGACACCGGCCCCAGGTCACCGGGTCAGGTCGGGACCCCGGCCCCAGGTCAGCGGGTCACGTGGTGATCCCGGACCCAGGTCACCTGGTCATGTCTGGTACCCAGCCTGGTTTCCAGGTTCCGATGACCACCCCGGCAACAGGACCCCGGGTCACGTGGGGACCCCGGCCCCAGGTGACCGGGTCACGTGGGGACACTGGCCCCAGGTGACCGGGTCACGTGGGGACCCCGGCCCCAGGTCAGCGGGTCACTTGGGGACCCCGGACCCAGGTCACCTGGTCATGTCTGGTACCCAGCCTGGTTCCCAGGTTCCGATGAGCACCCCGGCACCAGGACCCCGGGTCACGTGGGGACCCCGGACCCATGTCAGCGGGTCACGTGGGGACACCGGCTCCAGGTCACCGGGTCAGGTCGGGACCCCGGACCCAGGTCGGCTCATGTCACGTCCCATGCCCGGGTCCCCGGGTTGGATTTTTACCCAGGCCCCGGGTCACAGGGTCATGTCGGGTCAACGGCCTGGGTACAACGGTCTGGTGACCACCCCGACCCCAGGTCCCCGGGTCATGACGGGACACCGGACCAGGTCCCCGAGTCCGGTCGACACCACAGCCCCAGGTCACCGGGTCAGGTCGGCACCCCGGAACCAGGTCACCGGGTCCTGTCGGGTCCCCGGCCCAGGTCCCCTGGACAGGTCATTACCCCGGCCCCGGGTCACCGGGTCATGTCGGGTCGCTGTCCCGGGAACCAGTGTCAGGTGACCACCCCGGCCCCGGGAGACGGAGTCATACCGGGTCCCCGGCCCGGGTCCCCGGGTCAGGTGGTTACCCTGGCCCCAGGTCCCCGGGTCACGTGGGGACCCCGGCCCGGGTCCCCGGGTTGCATCGGGACACCAGCGAAGGATCACCGGGTCCTGTCGGGTCCCCGGCCCGGGTCCCCTGGACAGGTCGTTAACCTGGCCCCGGGTCACCGGGTCATGTCGCGCACCCGGCCTGGTTCCCAGGTTCCGGTGACCACCCCGGCACCAGGACCGTGGGTCACGTGGGGACCCCGGCCCCAGGTCAGCGGGTCACGTGGGGACCCCGGCACCAGGACCCCGGGTCACGTGGGGACCCCGGCACCAGGACCCCGGGTCACGTGGGGACACCGGGCCCAAGTGACCGGGTCACGTGGGGACACCGGCCCCAGGTGACCGGGTCACGTGGGGACACCGGCGCCAGGACCCCGGGTCACGTGGGGACACCGGCCCCAGGTCAGCGGGTCACGTGGGGACCACAGCGCCAGGACCCCGGGTCACGTGGGGACCCTGGCCCCAGGTCAGCGGGTCATGTGGGGACCCCGGACCCAGGTCACCTGGTCATGTCTGGTACCCAGCCTGGTTCCCAGGTTCCGATGACCACCCCGGCACCAGGACCCCGGGTCACGTGGGGACACCGGGCCCAGGTGACCGGGTCACGTGGGGACACCGGCCCCAGGTCACCGGGTCACGTGGGGACCCCGGCCCCAGTTCAGCGGGTCACGTGGGGACCCCGGCCCCAGGACCCCGGGTCACGTGGGGACCCCGGCCCCAGGTCAGCGGGTCACGTGGGGACCCCGGACCCAGGTCACCTGGTCATGTCTGGTACCCAGCCTGGTTCCCAGGTTCCGATGACCACCCCGGCACCAGGACCCCGGGTCACGTGGGGACACCGGCCCCAGGTGACCGGGTCACGTGGGGACACCGGCCCCAGGTGACCGGGTCACGTGGGGACCCCGGACCCAGGTCAGCGGGTCACGTGGGGACACCGGCCCCAGGTCACCGGGTCAGGTCGTGACCCCGGACCCAGGTCGGGTCATGTCACGTCCCATGCCCGGGTCCCCGGGTTGGATTTTTACCCAGGCCCCAGGTCACAGGGTCATGTCGGGTCAACGGCCTGGGTACAACGGTCTGGTGACCACCCCGACCCCAGGTCTCCGGGTCATGACGGGACACCGGACCAGGTCCCCGAGTCCGGTCGACACCACAGCCCCAGGTCACCGGGTCAGGTCGGCACCCCGGAACCAGGTCACCGGGTCCTGTCGGGTCCCCGGCCCAGGTCCCCTGGACAGGTCGTTACCCCGGCCCCGGGTCACCGGGTCATGTCGGGTCGCTGTCCCGGGTACCAGTGTCAGGTGACCACCCCGGCCCCGGGAGACGGAGTCATACCGGGTCCCCGGCCCGGGTCCCCGGGTCAGGTGGTTACCCTGGCCCCAGGTCACCGGGTCAGGTCGGGACCCCGGACCCAGGTCCCCGGGTCGTATCGGGTCGCTGCCCCGGGTACCAGTGTCGGGTGACATCCCCGGCCCCAGGTCCCCGGGTCACGTGGGGTCCCCGGCCCTGGTCCCCGGGTTGCATCGGGACACCAGCGAAGGATCACAGGGTCCTGTCGCGTCCCCGGCCCGGGTCCCCTGGACAGGTCGTTAACCCGGCCCCGGGTCACCGGGTCATGTCGCGCACCCGGCCTGGTTCCCAGGTTCTGGTGACCACCCCGGCACCAGGACCCCGGGTCACGTGGGGACACCGGCCCCAGGTCAGCGGGTCACGTGGGGACACCGGCCCCAGGTCAGCGGGTCACGTGGGGACCCCGGACCCAGGTCACCGGGTCACGTGGGGACACCGGCCCCAGGTCTGCGGGTCACGTGGGGACCCCGGCACCAGGACCCCGGGTCACGTGGGGACACCGGCCCCAGGTCACCGGGTCACGTGGGGACCCCGGACCCAGGTCAGCGGGTCACGTGGGGACACCGGCCCCAGGTCACCGGGTCACGTGGGGACCCCGGCCCCAGGTCAGCGGGTCACGTGGGGACCCCGGACCCAGGTCACCTGGTCATGTCTGGTACCCAGCCTGGTTCCAAGGTTCCGATGACCACCCCGGCACCAGGACCCCGGGTCACGTGGGGACACCGGCCCCAGGTCACCGGGTCACGTGGGGACCCCGGACCCAGGTCAGCGGGTCACGTGGGGACACCGGCCCCAGGTCACCGGGTCAGGTCGGGACCCCGGACCCAGGTCGGGTCATGTCACGTCCCATGCCCGGGTCCCCGGGTTGGATTTTTACCCAGGCCCCGGGTCACAGGGTCATGTCGGGTCAACGGCCTGGGTACAACGGTCTGGTGACCACCCCGACCCCAGGTCCCCGGGTCATGACGGGACACCGGACCAGGTCCCCGAGTCCGGTCGACACCACAGCCCCAGGTCACCGGGTCAGGTCGGCACCCCGGAACCAGGTCACCGGGTCCTGTCGGGTCCCCGGCCCAGGTCCCCTGGACAGGTCGTTACCCCGGCCCCGGGTCACCGGGTCATGTCGGGTCGCTGTCCCGGGTACCAGTTTCAGGTGACCACCCCGGCCCCGGGAGACGGAGTCATACCGGGTCCCCGGCCCGGGTCCCCAGGTCAGGTTGTTACCCTGGCCCCAGGTCACCGGGTCAGGTCGGGACACCGGACCCAGGTCCCCGGGTCGTATCGGGTCGCTGCCCCGGGTACCAGTGTCGGGTGACATCCCCGGCCCCAGGTCCCCGGGTCACGTGGGGTCCCCGGCCCGGGTCCCCGGGTTGCATCGGGACACCAGCGAAGGATCACCGGGTCCTGTCGGGTCCCCGGCCCGGGTCCCCTGGACAGGTCGTTAACCCGGCCCCGGGTCACCGGGTCATGTCGCGCACCCGGCCTGGTTCCCAGGTTCCGGTGACCACCCCGGCACCAGGACCCCGGGTCACGTGGGGACCCCGGCCCCAGGTCAGCGGGTCACGTGGGGACACCGGCACCAGGACCCCGGGTCACGTGGGGACCCCGGCCCCAGGTCAGCGGGTCATGTCTGGTACCCAGCCTGGTTCCCAGGTTCCGATGACCACCCCGGCACCAGGACCCCGGGTCACGTGGGGACCCCGGCCCCAGGTGACCGGGTCACGTGGGGACACCGGCCCAGGTCACCGGGTCACGTGGGGACCCCGGACCCAGGTCAGCGGGTCACGTGGGGACACCGGCTCCAGGTCACCGGGTCAGGTCGGGACCCCGGACCCAGGTCGGCTCATGTCACGTCCCATGCCCGGGTCCCCGGGTTGGATTTTTACCCAGGCCCCGGGTCACAGGGTCATGTCGGGTCAACGGCCTGGGTACAACGGTCTGGTGACCACCCCGACCCCAGGTCCCCGGGTCATGACGGGACACCGGACCAGGTCCCCGAGTCCGGTCGACACCACAGCCCCAGGTCACCGGGTCAGGTCGGCACCCCGGAACCAGGTCACCGGGTCCTGTCGGGTCCCCGGCCCAGGTCCCCTGGACAGGTCGTTACCCCGGCCCCGGGTCACCGGGTCATGTCGGGTCGCTGTCCCGGGTACCAGTGTCAGGTGACCACCCCGGCCCCGGGAGACGGAGTCATACCGGGTCCCCGGCCCGGGTCCCCGGGTCAGGTGGTTACCCTGGCCCCAGGTCACCGGGTCAGGTCGGGACACCGGACCCAGGTCCCCGGGTCGTATCGGGTCGCTGCCCCGGGTACCAGTGTCGGGTGACATCCCCGGCCCCAGGTCCCCGGGTCACGTGGGGTCCCCGGCCCGGGTCCCCGGGTTCCATCGGGACACCAGCGAAGGATCACCGGGTCCTGTCGGGTCCCCGGCCCGGGTCCCCTGGACAGGTCGTTAACCCGGCCCCGGGTCACCGGGTCATGTCGCGCACCCGGCCTGGTTCCCAGGTTCCGGTGACTACCCCGGCCCCAGGTCAGCGGGTCACGTGGGGACCCCGACACCAGGTCAGCGGGTCACGTGGGGACCCCGGACCCAGGTCACCTGGTCATGTCTGGTACCCAGCCTGGTTCCCAGGTTCCGATGACCACCCCGGCACCAGGACCCCGGGTCACGTGGGGACACCGGCCCCAGGTGACCGGGTCACGTGGGGACACCGGCCCCAGGTCACCGGGTCACGTGGGGACCCCGGACCCAGGTCAGCGGGTCACGTGGCGACACCGGCCCCAGGTGACCGGGTCAGGTCGGGACCCCGGACCCAGGTCGGCTCATGTCACGTCCCATGCCCGGGTCCCCGGGTTGGATTTTTACCCAGGCCCCGGGTCACAGGGTCATGACGGGTCAACGGCCTGGGTACAACGGTCTGGTGACCACCCTGACCCCGGGTCCCCGGGTCATTCGGGACACCGGACCAGGTCCCCGAGTCCGGTCGACACCACAGCCCCAGGTCACCGGGTCAGGTCGGCACCCCGGAACCAGGTCACCGGGTCCTGTCGGGTCCCCGGCCCAGGTCCCCTGGACAGGTCGTTACCCCGGCCCCGGGTCACCGGGTCATGTCGGGTCGCTGTCCCGGGTACCAGTGTCAGGTGACCACCCCGGCCCCGGGAGACGGAGTTATACCGGGTCCCCGGCCCGGGTCCCCGGGTCAGGTGGTTACCCTGGCCCCAGGTCACCGGGTCAGGTCGGGACCCCGGACCCAGGTCCCCGGGTCGTATTGGGTCGCTGCCCCGGGTACCAGTGTCGGGTGACATCCCCGGCCCCAGGTCCCCGGGTCACGTGGGGTCCTCGGCCCGGGTCCCCGGGTTGCATCGGGACACCAGCGAAGGATCACCGGGTCCTGTCGGGTCCCCGGCCCGGGTCCCCTGGACAGGTCGTTAACCCGGCCCCGGGTCACCGGGTCATGTCGCGCACCCGGCCTGGTTCCCAGGTTCCGGTGACCACCCCGGCACCAGGACCCCGGGTCACGTGGGGACCCCGGCCCCAGGTCAGCGGGTCACGTGGGGACCCCGGCACCAGGACCCCGGGTCACGTGGGGACCCCGGCCCCAGGTCAGCGGGTCACGTGGGGACCCCGGACCCAGGTCCACGAGTCCGTCGACACCACAGCCCCGGGTCACCGGGTCGTGTCGGGTACCTGGCCTGGTTCCCAGGTTCCGATGACCACCCCGGCACCAGGACCCCGGGTCACGTGGGGACCCCGGCCCCAGGTCACCTGGTCATGTCTGGTACCCAGCCTGGTTCCCATGTTCCGATGACCACCCTGGCACCAGGACCCCGGGTCACGTGGGGACACCGGCCCCAGGTGACCTGGTCACGTGGGGACACCGGCTCCAGGTCACCGGGTCAGGTCGGGACCCCGGACCAGGTCGGGTCATGTCACTTCCCATGCCCGGGTCCCCGGGTTGGATTTTTACCCAGGCCCCGTTTCACAGGGTCATGACGGGTCAACGGCCTGGGTACAACGGTCTGGTGACCACCCCGACCCCAGGTCCCCGGGTCATGACGGGACACCGGACCAGGTCCCCGAATCCGGTCGACACCACAGCCCCAGGTCACCGGGTCAGGTCGGCACCCCGGAACCAGGTCACCGGGTCCTGTCGGGTCCCCGGCCCAGGTCCCCGGGTCAGGTGGTTACCCTGGCCCCAGGTCACCGGGTCAGGTCGGGACCCCGGACCCAGGTCCCTGGGTCGTATCGGGTCGCTGCCCCGGGTACCAGTGTCGGGTGACATCCCCGGCCCCAGGTCCCCGGGTC
The DNA here is from genome assembly GCA_951411735.1 of Somateria mollissima. Taxonomy (NCBI): domain Eukaryota; kingdom Metazoa; phylum Chordata; class Aves; order Anseriformes; family Anatidae; genus Somateria; species Somateria mollissima. The sequence goes on along the minus strand of CATOCB010000091.1, from coordinate 729,056 downwards.
ACGTGGGGTCCCCGGCCCGGGTCCCCGGGTTGCATCGGGACACCAGCGAAGGATCACCGGGTCCTGTCGGGTCCCCGGCCCGGGTCCCCTGGACAGGTCGTTAACCCGGCCCCGGGTCACCGAGTCATGTCGCGCACCCGGCCTGGTTCCCAGGTTCCGGTGACCACCCCGGCACCAGGACCCCGGGTCACGTGGGGACACCGGCCCCAGGTCAGCGGGTCACGTGGGGACCCCGGACCCAGGTCACCTGGTCATGTTTGGTACCCAGCCTGGTTCCCAGGTTCCGATGACCACCCCGGCACCAGGACCCCGGGTCACGTGGGGACCCCGGACCCAGGTGAGCGGGTCACGTGGGGACCCCGGCACCAGGACCCCGGGTCACGTGGGAACCCCGGCCCCAGGTCAGCGGGTCACGTGGGGACACCGGCCCCAGGTCAGCGGGTCACGTGGGGACCCCGGACCCAGGTCAGCGGGTCACGTGGGGACACCGGCTCCAGGTCACCGGGTCACGTGGGGACCCCGGACCCAGGTGACCGGGTCACGTGGGGACACCGGCTCCAGGTCACCTGGTCATGTCTGGTACCCAGCCTGGTTCCCAGGTTCCGATGACCACCCCGGCACCAGGACCCCGGGTCACGTGGGGACACCGGCCCCAGGTGACCGGGTCACGTGGGGACACCGGCCCCAGGTCAGCGGGTCACGTGGGGACCCCGGCCCCAGGTCAGCGGGTCACGTGGGGACACTGGCCCCAGGTCACCGGGTCAGGTCGGGACCCCGGACCCAGGTCGGGTCATGTCACATCCCATGCCCGGGTCCCCGGGTTGGATTTTTACCCAGGCCCCGGGTCACAGGGTCATGTCGGGTCAACGGCCTGGGTACAACGGTCTGGTGACCACCCCGACCCCAGGTCCCCGGGTCATGACGGGACACCGGACCAGGTCCCCGAGTCCGGTCGACACCACAGCCCCAGGTCACCGGGTCAGGTCGGCACCCCGGAACCAGGTCACCGGGTCCTGTCGGGTCCCCGGCCCAGGTCCCCTGGACAGGTCGTTACCCCGGCCCCGGGTCACCGGGTCATGTCGGGTCGCTGTCCCGGGTAGCAGTGTCAGGTGACCACCCCGGCCCCGGGAGACGGAGTCATACCGGGTCCCCGGCCCGGGTCCCCGGGTCAGGTGGTTACCCTGGCCCCAGGTCACCGGGTCAGGTCGGGACCCCGGACCCAGGTCCCCGGGTCGTATCGGGTCGCTGCCCCGGGTACCAGTGTCGGGTGACATCCCCGGCCCCAGGTCCCCGGGTCACGTGGGGACCCCGGCCCGGGTCCCCGGGTTGCATCGGGACACCAGCGAAGGATCACCGGGTCCTGTCGGGTCCCCGGCCCGGGTCCCCTGGACAGGTCGTTAACCCGGCCCCGGGTCACCGGGTCATGTCGCGCACCCGGCCTGGTTCCCAGGTTCCGGTGACCACCCCGGCACCAGGACCCCGGGTCACGTGGGGACACCGGCCCCAGGTCAGCGGGTCACGTGGGGACCCCGGCACCAGGTCACCTGGTCATGTCTGGTACCCAGCCTGGTTCCCAGGTTCCGATGACCACCCCGGCACCAGGACCCCGGGTCACGTGGGGACACCGGCCCCAGGTGACCGGGTCACGTGGGGACACTGGCCCCAGGTCACCGGGTCACGTGGGGACCCCGGCCCCAGGTCAGCGGGTCACGTGGGGACACTGGCCCCAGGTCACCGGGTCAGGTCGGGACCCCGGACCCAGGTCGGGTCATGTCACGTCCCATGCCCGGGTCCCCGGGTTGGATTTTTACCCAGGCCCCGGGTCACAGGGTCATGTCGGGTCAACGGCCTGGGTACAACGGTCTGGTGACCACCCCGACCCCAGGTCCCCGGGTCATGACGGGACACCGGACCAGGTCCCCGAGTCCGGTCGACACCACAGCCCCAGGTCACCGGGTCAGGTCGGCACCCCGGAACCAGGTCACCGGGTCCTGTCGGGTCCCCGGCCCAGGTCCCCTGGACAGGTCGTTACCCCGGCCCCGGGTCACCGGGTCATGTCGGGTCGCTGTCCCGGGTAGCAGTGTCAGGTGACCACCCCGGCCCCGGGAGACGGAGTCATACCGGGTCCCCGGCCCGGGTCCACGGGTCAGGTGGTTACCCTGGCCCCAGGTCACCGGGTCAGGTCGGGACCCCGGACCCAGGTCCCCGGGTCGTATCGGGTCGCTGCCCCGGGTACCAGTGTCGGGTGACATCCCCGGCCCCAGGTCCCCGGGTCACGTGGGGTCCCCGGCCCGGGTCCCCGGGTTGCATCGGGACACCAGCGAAGGATCACCGGGTCCTGTCGGGTCCCCGGCCCGGGTCCCCTGGACAGGTCGTTAACCCGGCCCCGGGTCACCGGGTCATGTCGCGCACCCAGCCTGGTTCCCAGGTTCCGGTGACCACCCCGGCCCCAGGTCAGCGGGTCACGTGGGGACCCCGGCCCCAGGTCAGAAGGTCACGTGGGGACACCGGCCCCAGGTCACCGCGTCAGGTCGGGACCCCGAACCCAGGTCCACGAGTCCGTCGACACCACAGCCCTGGGTCACCGGGTCGTGTCGTTTACCTGGCCTGGTTCCCAGGTTCCGATGACCACCCCGGCACCAGGACCCCGGGTCACGTGGGGACACCGGGCCCAGGTCAGCGGGTCACGTGGGGACACCGGCCCCAGGTCAGCGGGTCACGTGGGGACCCCGGACCCAGGTCACCTGGTCATGTCTGGTACCCAGCCTGGTTCCCAGGTTCCGATGACCACCCCGGCACCAGGACCCCGGGTCACGTGGGGACCCCGGCCCCAGGTCACCTGGTCACGTGGGGACACCGGCCCAGGTCACCGGGTCACGTGGGGACCCCGGCCCCAGGTCAGCGGGTCACGTGGGGACACCGGCTCCAGGTCACCGGGTCAGGTCGGGACCCCGGACCTAGGTCGGGTCATGTCACGTCCCATGCCCGGGTCCCCGGGTTGGATTTTTACCCAGGCCCCGGGTCACAGGGTCATGTCGGGTCAACGGCCTGGGTACAACGGTCTGGTGACCACCCCGACCCCAGGTCCCCGGGTCATGACGGGACACCGGACCAGGTCCCCGAGTCCGGTCGACACCACAGCCCCAGGTCACCGGGTCAGGTCGGCACCCCGGAACCAGGTCACCGGGTCCTGTCGGGTCCCCGGCCCAGGTCCCCTGGACAGCTCGTTACCCCGGCCCCGGGTCACCGGGTCATGTCGGGTCGCTGTCCCGGGTACCAGTGTCAGGTGACCACCCCGGCCCCGGGAGACGGAGTCATACCGGGTCCCCGGCCCAGGTCCCCTGGACAGGTCGTTAACCCGGCCCCAGGTCACCTGGTCATGTCTGGTACCCAGCCTGGTTCCCAGGTTCCGATGACCACCCCGGCACCAGGACCCCGGGTCACGTGGGGATACCGGGCCCAGGTGACCGGGTCACGTGGGGACACCGGCCCCAGGTGACCGGGTCACGTGGGGACCCCGGCCCCAGGTCAGCGGGTCACGTGGGGACCCCGGCACCAGGACCCCGGGTCACGTGGGGACCCCGGCCCCAGGTCAGCGGGTCACGTGGGGACCCCGGACCCAGGTCACCTGGTCATGTCTGGTACCCAGCCTGGTTCCCAGGTTCCGATGACCACCCCGGCACCAGGACCCCGGGTCACGTGGGGACACCGGCCCCAGGTCACCGGGTCACGTGGGGACCCCGGACCCAGGTCAGCGGGTCACGTGGGGACCCCGGCACCAGGACCCCGGGTCACGTGGGGACCCCAGCCCCAGGTCAGCGGGTCACGTGGGGACCCCGGACCCAGGTAACCTGGTCATGTGTGGTACCCAGCCTGGTTCCCAGGTTCCGATGACCACCCCGGCAATAGGACCCCGGGTCACGTGGGGACACCGGGCCCAGCTGACCGGGTCACGTGGGGACACCGACCCCAGGTGACCGGGTCACGTGGGGACCCCGGACCCAGGTCAGCGGGTCACGTGGGGACACCAGCACCAGGACCCCGGGTCATGTGCGGGCTCCCGGCCCCAGGTCAGCGGGTCACGTGGGGACCCCGGACCCAGGTCACCTGGTCATGTCTGGTACCCAGCCTGGTTCCCAGGTTCCGATGACCACCCCGGCACCAGGACCCCGGGTCACGTGGGGACACCGGCCCCAGGTGACCGGGTCACGTGGGGACACCGGCCCCAGGTCACCGGGTCACGTGGGGACCCCGGACCCAGGTCAGCGAGTCACGTGGGGACACCGGCCCCAGGTCACCGGGTCAGGTCGGGACCCCGGACCCAGGTCGGGTCATGTCACGTCCCATGCCCGGGTCCCCGGGTTGGATTTTTACCCAGGCCCCGGGTCACAGGGTCATGTCGGCTCAACGGCCTGGGTACAACGGTCTGGTGACCACCCCGACCCCAGGTCCCCGGGTCATGACGGGACACCGGACCAGGTCCCCGAGTCCGGTCGACACCACAGCCCCAGGTCACCGGGTCAGGTCGGCACCCCGGAACCAGGTCACCGGGTCCTGTCGGGTCCCCGGCCCAGGTCCCCTGGACAGGTCGTTACCCCGGCCCCGGGTCACCGGGTCATGTCGGGTCGCTGTCCCGGGTAGCAGTGTCAGGTGACCACCCCGGCCCCGGGAGACGGAGTCATACCGGGTCCCCGGCCCGGGTCCCCGGGTCAGGTGGTTACCCTGGCCCCAGGTCACCGGGTCAGGTCGGGACCCCGGACCCAGGTCCCCGGGTCGTATTGGGTCGCTGCCCCGGGTACCAGTGTCGGGTGACATCCCCGGCCCCAGGTCCCCGGGTCACGTGGGGTCCCCGGCCCGGGTCCCCGGGTTGCATCGGGACACCAGCGAAGGATCACCGGGTCCTGTCGGGTCCCCGGCCCGGGTCCCCTGGACAGGTCGTTAACCCGGCCCCGGGTCACCGGGTCATGTCGCGCACCCGGCCTGGTTCCCAGGTTCCGGTGACCACCCCGGCCCCAGGTCAGCGGGTCACGTGGGGATCCCGGCCCCAGGTCAGAGGGTCACGTGGGGACACCGGACCCAGGTCACCGCGTCAGGTCGGGACCCCGAACCCAGGTCCACGAGTCCGTCGACACCACAGCCCCGGGTCACCGGGTCGTGTCGGGTACCTGGCCTGGTTCCCAGGTTCCGATGACCACCCCGGCACCAGGACCCCGGGTCACGTGGGGACACCGGGCCCAGGTGACCGGGTCACGTGGGGACCCCGGCCCCAGGTCAGCGGGTCACGTGAGGACCCCGGACCCAGGTCACCTGGTCATGTCTGGTACCCAGCCTGGTTCCCAGGTTCCGATGACCACCCCGGCACCAGGACCCCGGGTCACGTGGGGACACCGGCCCCAGGTGACCGGGTCACGTGGGGACACCGGCCCAGGTCACCGGGTCACGTGGGGACCCCGGCCCCAGGTCAGCGGGTCACGTGGGGACCCCGGCCCCAGGTCAGCGGGTCACTTGGGGACCCCGGCACCAGGACCCCGGGTCACGTGGGGACCCCGGCCCCAGGTCAGCGGGTCACGTGGGGACCCCGGACCCAGGTCACCTGGTCATGTCTGGTACCCAGCCTGGTTCCCAGGTTCCGATGACCACCCCGGCACCAGGACCCCGGGTCACGTGGGGACACCGGCCCCAGGTGACCGGGTCACGTGGGGACACCGGCCCCAGGTCACCGGGTCACGTGGGGACCCCGGACCCAGGTCAGCGGGTCACGTGGGGACCCCGGCACCAGGACCCCGGGTCACGTGGGGACCCCGGCCCCAGGTCAGCGGGTCACGTGGGGACCCCGGACCCAGGTCACCTGGTCATGTCTGGTACCCAGCCTGGTTCCCAGGTTCCGATGACCACCCCGGCACCAGGACCCCGGGTCACGTGGGAACCCCGGCCCCAGGTCAGCGGGTCACGTGGGGACACCGGCCCCAGGTCAGCGGGTCACGTGGGGACCCCGGACCCAGGTCAGCGGGTCACGTGGGGACACCGGCTCCAGGTCACCGGGTCACGTGGGGACCCCGGACCCAGGTGACCGGGTCACGTGGGGACACCGGCTCCAGGTAACCTGGTCATGTCTGGTACCTAGCCTGGTTCCCAGGTTCCGGTGACCACCCCGGCACCAGGACCCCGGGTCACGTGGGGACACCGGCCCCAGGTGACCGGGTCACGTGGGGACACCGGCCCCAGGTCACCGGGTCACATGGGGACCCCGGCCCCAGGTCAGCGGGTCACGTGGGGACACTGGCCCCAGGTCACCGGGTCAGGTCGGGACCCCGGACCCAGGTCGGGTCATGTCACGTCCCATGCCCGGGTCCCCGGGTTGGATTTTTACCCAGGCCCCGGGTCACAGGGTCATGTCGGGTCAACGGCCTGGGTACAACGGTCTGGTGACCACCCCGACCCCAGGTCCCCGGGTCATGACGGGACACCGGACCAGGTCCCCGAGTCCGGTCGACACCACAGCCCCAGGTCACCGGGTCAGGTCGGCACCCCGGAACCAGGTCACCGGGTCCTGTCGGGTCCCCGGCCCAGGTCCCCTGGACAGGTCGTTACCCCGGCCCCGGGTCACCGGGTCATGTCGGGTCGCTGTCCCGGGTAGCAGTGTCAGGTGACCACCCCGGCCCCGGGAGACGGAGTCATACCGGGTCCCCGGCCCGGGTCCCCGGGTCAGGTGGTTACCCTGGCCCCAGGTCACCGGGTCAGGTCGGGACCCCGGACCCAGGTCCCCGGGTCGTATCGGGTCGCTGCCCCGGGTACCAGTGTCGGGTGACATCCCCGGCCCCAGGTCCCCGGGTCACGTGGGGTCCCCGGCCCGGGTCCCCGGGTTGCATCGGGACACCAGCGAAGGATCACCGGGTCCTGTCGGGTCCCCGGCCCGGGTCCCCTGGACAGGTCGTTAACCCGGCCCCGGGTCACCGGGTCATGTCGCGCACCCGGCCTGGTTCCCAGGTTCCGGTGACCACTCCGGCCCCAGGTCAGCGGGTCACGTGGGGACCCCGGCCCCATGTCAGAGGGTCACGTGGGGACACCGGCCCCAGGTCACCGCGTCAGGTCGGGACCCCAAACCCAGGTCCACGAGTCCGTCGACACCACAGCCCCGGGTCACCGGGTCGTGTCGGGTACCTGGCCTGGTTCCCAGGTTCCGATGACCACCCCGGCACCAGGACCCCGGGTCACGTGGGGACACAGGCCCCAGGTGACCGGGTCACGTGGGGACACCGGCCCCAGGTCACCGGGTCACGTGGGGACCCCGGCCCCAGGTCAGCGGGTCACGTGGGGACACTGGCCCCAGGTCACCGGGTCAGGTCGGGACCCCGGACCCAGGTCGGGTCATGTCACGTCCAATGCCCGGGTCCCCGGGTTGAATTTTTACCCAGGCCCCGGGTCACAGGGTCATGTCGGGTCAACGGCCTGGGTACAACGGTCTGGTGACCACCCCGACCCCAGGTCCCCGGGTCATGACGGGACACCGGACCAGGTCCCCGAGTCCGGTCGACACCACAGCCCCAGGTCACCGGGTCAGGTCGGCACCCCGGAACCAGGTCACCGGGTCCTGTCGGGTCCCCGGCCCAGGTCCCCTGGGCAGGTCGTTAACCCGGCCCCGGGTCACCGGGTCATGTCGGGTCGCTGTCCCGGGTACCAGTGTCAGGTGACCACCCCGGCCCCGGGAGACGGAGTCATACCGGGTCCCCGGCCCAGGTCCCCTGGACAGGTCGTTAACCCGGCCCCGGGTCACCTGGTCATGTCGCGCACCCGGCCTGGTTCCCAGGTTCCGGTGACCACCCCGGCACCAGGACCCGGGGTCACGTGGGGACCCCGGCCCCAGGTCAGAGGGTCACGTGGGGACCCCGGCACCAGGACCCCGGGTCACGTGGGGACCCCGGCACCAGGACCCCGGGTCACGTGGGGACCCCGGACCCAGGTCACCTGGTCATATCTGGTACCCAGCCTGGTTCCCAGGTTCCGATGACCACCCCGGCACCAGGACCCCGGGTCACGTGGGGACACCGGCCCCAGGTCACCGGGTCACGTGGGGACCCCGGACCCAGGTCAGCGGGTCACGTGGGGACCCCAGCACCAGGACCCCGGGTCATGTGCGGGCTCCCGGCCCCAGGTCAGCGGGTCACGTGGGGACCCCGGACCCAGGTCACCTGGTCATGTCTGGTACCCGGCCTGGTTCCCAGGTTCCGATGACCACCCCAGCACCAGGACCCCGGGTCACGTGGGGACACCGGCCCCATGTGACCGGGTCACGTGGGGACACCGGCCCCAGGTCACCGGGTCACGTGGGGACCCCGGACCCAGGTCAGCGGGTCACGTGGGGACACCGGCCCCAGGTCACCGGGTCAGGTCGGCACCCCGGACCCAGGTCGGGTCATGTCACGTCCCATGCCCGGGTCCCCGGGTTGGATTTTTACCCAGGCCCCGGGTCACAGGGTCATGTCCGGTCAACGGCCTGGGTACAACGGTCTGGTGACCACCCCGACCCCAGGTCCCCGGGTCATGACGGGACACCGGACCAGGTCCCCGAGTCCGGTCGACACCACAGCCCCAGGTCACCGGGTCAGGTCGGCACCCCGGAACCAGGTCACCGGGTCCTGTCGGGTCCCCGGCCCAGGTCCCCTGGACAGGTCGTTACCCCGGCCCCGGGTCACCGGGTCATGTCGGGTCGCTGTCCCTGGTAGCAGTGTCAGGTGACCACCCCGGTCCCGGGAGACGGAGTCATACCGGGTCCCCGGCCCGGGTCCCCGGGTCAGGTGGTTACCCTGGCCCCAGGTCACCGGGTCAGGTCAGGACCCCGGACCCAGGTCCCCGGGTCGTATCGGGTCGCTGCCCCGGGTACAAGTGTCGGGTGACATCCCCGGCCCCAGGTCCCCGGGTCACGTGGGGTCCCCGGCCCGGGTCCCCGGGTTGCATCGGGACACCAGCGAAGGATCACCGGGTCCTGTCGGGTCCACGGCCCGGGTCCCCTGGACAGGTCGTTAACCCGGCCCCGGGTCACCGGGTCATGTCACGCACCCGGCCTGGTTCCCAGGTTCCGGTGACCACCCCGGCACCAGGACCCCGGGTCACGTGGGGACCCCGGACCCAGGTCAGCGGGTCACGTGGGGACCCCGGCACCAGGACCCCGGGTCACGTGGGGACCCCGGCCCCAGGTCAGCGGGTCACGTGGGGACCCCGGACCCAGGTCACCTGGTCATGTCTGGTACCCAGCCTGGTTCCCAGGTTCCGATGACCACCCCGGCACCAGGACCCCGGGTCACGTGGGGACACCGGCCCCAGGTGACCGGGTCACGTGGGGACACCGGCCCCAGGTCAGCGGGTCACGTGGGGACCCCGGACCCAGGTCAGCGGGTCACGTGGGGACACCGGCCCCAGGTCACCGGGTCACGTGGGGACCCCGGACCCAGGTCAGCGGGTCACGTGGGGACACCGGCTCCAGGTCAGAGGGTCACGTGGGGACCCCGGCCCCAGGTCAGAGGGTCACGTGGGGACACCGGCCCCAGGTCACCGCGTCAGGTCGGGACCCCGAACCCAGGTCCACGAGTCCGTCGACACCACAGCCCCGGGTCACCGGGTCGTGTCGTTTACCTGGCCTTGTTCCCAGGTTCCGATGACCACCCCGGCACCAGGACCTCGGGTCACGTGGGGACACCGGCACCAGGTCAGCGGGTCACGTGGGGACACCGGCCCCAGGTCAGCGGGTCACGTGGGGACCCCGGACCCAGGTCTCCTGGTCATGTCTGGTACCCAGCCTGGTTCCCAGGTTCCGATGACCACCCCGGCACCAGGAACCCGGGTCACGTGGGGACACCGGGCCCAGGTGACCGGGTCACGTGGGGACACCGGCCCCAGGTGACCGGGTCACGTGGGGACCCCGGCACCAGGACCCCGGGTCACGTGGGGACACCGGCTCCAGGTCACCGGGTCAGGTCGGGACCGGGGACCCAGGTCGGGTCATGTCACGTCCCATGCCCGGGTCCCCGGGTTGGATTTTTACCCAGGCCCCGGGTTACAGGGTCATGTCGGCTCAACGGCCTGGGTACATCGGTCTGGTGACCACCCCGACCCCAGGTCCCCGGGTCATGCGGGACACCGGACCAGGTCCCCGAGTCCGGTCGACACCACAGCCCCAGGTCACCGGGTCAGGTCGGCACCCCGGAACCAGGTCACCGGGTCCTGTCGGGTCCCCGGCCCAGGTCCCCTGGACAGGTCGTTACCCCGGCCCCGGGTCACCGGGTCATGTCGGGTCGCTGTCCCGGGTAGCAGTGTCAGGTGACCACCCCGGCCCCGGGAGACGGAGTCATACCGGGTCCCCGGCCCGGGTCCACGGGTCAGGTGGTTACCCTGGCCCCAGGTCACCGGGTCAGGTCGGGACCCCGGACCCAGGTCCCCGGGTCGTATCGGGTCGCTGCCCCGGGTACCAGTGTCGGGTGACATCCCCGGCCCCAGGTCCCCGGGTCACGTGGGGTCCCCGGCCCGGGTCCCCGGGTTGCATCGGGACACCAGCGAAGGATCACCGGGTCCTGTCGGGTCCCCGGCCCGGGTCCCCTGGACAGGTCGTTAACCCGGCCCCGGGTCACAGGGTCATGTCGCGCACACGGCCTGGTTCCCAGGTTCCGGTGACCACCCCGGCACCAGGACCCCGGGTCACGTGGGGACACCGGGCCCAGGTGACCGGGTCACGTGGGGACCCCGGCCCCAGGTCAGCGGGTCACGTGGGGACCCCGGACCCAGGTCACCTGGTCATGTCTGCTACCCAGCCTGGTTCCCAGGTTCCGATGACCACCCCGGCACCAGGACCCCGGGTCACGTGGGGACACCGGCCCCAGGTCAGCGGGTCACGTGGGGACCCCGGCGCCAGGACCCCGGGTCACGTGGGGACCCCGGACCCAGGTCAGAGGGTCACGTGGGGACACCGGCCCCAGGTCACCGCGTCAGGTCGGGACCCCAAACCCAGGTCCACGAGTCCGTCGACACCACAGCCCCGGGTCATCGGGTCGTGTCGGTTACCTGGCCTGGTTCCCAGATTCCGGTGACCACCCCGGCACCAGGACCCCGGGTCACGTGGGGACCCCGGCCCCAGGTCACCGGGTCACGTGGGGACCCCGGCACCAGGACCCCGGGTCACGTGGGGACCCCGGCCCCAGGTCAGCGGGTCACGTGGGGACCCCGGACCCAGGTCACCTGGTCATGTCTGGTACCCAGCCTGGTTCCCAGGTTCCGATGACCACCCCGGCACCAGGACCCCGGGTCACGTGGGGACCCCGGCCCCAGGTGACCGGGTCACGTGGGGACCCCGGCACCAGGACCCCGGGTCACGTGGGGACCCCGGCCCCAGGTCACCGGGTCACGTGGGGACCCCGGCACCAGGACCCCGGGTCACGTGGGGACCCCGGCCCCAGGTCAGCGGGTCACGTGGGGACCCCGGACCCAGGTCACCTGGTCATGTCTGGTACCCAGCCTGGTTCCCAGGTTCCAATGACCACCCCGGCACCAGGACCCCGGGTCACGTGGGGACACCGGCCCCAGGTGACCGGGTCACGTGGGGACACCGGCCCCAGGTCACCGGGTCACGTGGGGACCCCGGACCCAGGTCAGCGTGTCACGTGGCGACACCGGCCCCAGGTCACCGGGTCAGGTCGGGACCCCGGACCCAGGTCGGGTCATGTCACGTCCCATGCCCGGGTCCCCGGGTTGGATTTTTACCCAGGCCCCGGGTCACAGGGTCATGACGGGTCAACGGCCTGGGTACAACGGTCTGGTGACCACCCTGACCCCGGGTCCCCGGGTCATTCGGGACACCGGACCAGGTCCCCGAGTCCGGTCGACACCACAGCCCCAGGTCACCGGGTCAGGTCGGCACCCCGGAACCAGGTCACCGGGTCCTGTCGGGTCCCCGGCCCAGGTCCCCTGGACAGGTCGTTAACCCGGCCCCGGGTCACCGGGTCAAGTCGCGCACCCGGCCTGGTTCCCAGGTTCCGGTGACCACCCCGGCACCAGGACCCCGGGTCACGTGGGGACCCCGGCACCAGGTCAGCGGGTCACGTGGGGACCCCGGCACCAGGACCCCGGGTCACGTGGGGACCCCGGCCCCAGGTCAGCGGGTCACGTGGGGACCCCGGACCCAGGTCACCTGGTCATGTCTGGTACCCAGCCTGGTTCCCAGGTTCCAATGACCACCCCGGCACCAGGACCCCGGGTCACGTGGGGACACCGGCCCCAGGTGACCGGGTCACGTGGGGACACCGGCCCCAGGTCACCGGGTCACGTGGGGACCCCGGACCCAGGTCAGCGTGTCACGTGGCGACACCGGCCCCAGGTCAGCGGGTCAGGTCGGGACCCCGGACCCAGGTCGGGTCATGTCACGTCCCATGCCCGGGTCCCCGGGTTGGATTTTTACCCAGGCCCCGGGTCACAGGGTCATGACGGGTCAACGGCCTGGGTACAACGGTCTGGTGACCACCCTGACCCCGGGTCCCCGGGTCATTCGGGACACCGGACCAGGTCCCCGAGTCCGGTCGACACCACAGCCCCAGGTCACCGGGTCAGGTCGGCACCCCGGAACCAGGTCACCGGGTCCTGTCGGGTCCCCGGCCCAGGTCCCCTGGACAGGTCGTTAACCCGGCCCCGGGTCACCGGGTCAAGTCGCGCACCCGGCCTGGTTCCCAGGTTCCGGTGACCACCCCGGCACCAGGACCCCGGGTCACGTGGGGACCCCGGCCCCAGGTCAGCGGGTCAAGTGGGGACCCCGGCACCAGGACCCCGGGTCACGTGGGGACCCCGGCCCCAGGTCAGCGGGTCACGTGGGGACCCCGGACCCAGGTCACCTGGTCATGTCTGGTACCCAGCCTGGTTCCCAGGTTCCGATGACCACCCCGGCACCAGGACCCCGGGTCACGTGGGGACCCCGGCCCCAGGTGACCGGGTCACGTGGGGACCCCGGCACCAGGACCCCGGGTCACGTGGGGACCCCGGCCCCAGGTCACCGGGTCACGTGGGGACCCCGGCACCAGGACCCCGGGTCACGTGGGGACCCCGGCCCCAGGTCAGCGGGTCACGTGGGGACCCCGGACCCAGGTCACCTGGTCATGTCTGGTACCCAGCCTGGTTCCCAGGTTCCAATGACCACCCCGGCACCAGGACCCCGGGTCACGTGGGGACACCGGCCCCAGGTGACCGGGTCACGTGGGGACACCGGCCCCAGGTCACCGGGTCACGTGGGGACCCCGGACCCAGGTCAGCGTGTCACGTGGCGACACCGGCCCCAGGTCACCGGGTCAGGTCGGGACCCCGGACCCAGGTCGGGTCATGTCACGTCCCATGCCCGGGTCCCCGGGTTGGATTTTTACCCAGGCCCCGGGTCACAGGGTCATGACGGGTCAACGGCCTGGGTACAACGGTCTGGTGACCACCCTGACCCCGGGTCCCCGGGTCATTCGGGACACCGGACCAGGTCCCCGAGTCCGGTCGACACCACAGCCCCAGGTCACCGGGTCAGGTCGGCACCCCGGAACCAGGTCACCGGGTCCTGTCGGGTCCCCGGCCCAGGTCCCCTGGACAGGTCGTTAACCCGGCCCCGGGTCACCGGGTCAAGTCGCGCACCCGGCCTGGTTCCCAGGTTCCGGTGACCACCCCGGCACCAGGACCCCGGGTCACGTGGGGACCCCGGCACCAGGTCAGCGGGTCACGTGGGGACCCCGGCACCAGGACCCCGGGTCACGTGGGGACCCCGGCCCCAGGTCAGCGGGTCACGTGGGGACCCCGGACCCAGGTCACCTGGTCATGTCTGGTACCCAGCCTGGTTCCCAGGTTCCAATGACCACCCCGGCACCAGGACCCCGGGTCACGTGGGGACACCGGCCCCAGGTGACCGGGTCACGTGGGGACACCGGCCCCAGGTCACCGGGTCACGTGGGGACCCCGGACCCAGGTCAGCGTGTCACGTGGCGACACCGGCCCCAGGTCACCGGGTCAGGTCGGGACCCCGGACCCAGGTCGGCTCATGTCACGTCCCATGCCCGGGTCCCCGGGTTGGATTTTTACCCAGGCCCCGGGTCACAGGGTCATGACGGGTCAACGGCCTGGGTACAACGGTCTGGTGACCACCCTGACCCCGGGTCCCCGGGTCATTCGGGACACCGGACCAGGTCCCCGAGTCCGGTCGACACCACAGCCCCAGGTCACCGGGTCAGGTCGGCACCCCGGAACCAGGTCACCGGGTCCTGTCGGGTCCCCGGCCCAGGTCCCCTGGACAGGTCGTTAACCCGGCCCCGGGTCACCGGGTCAAGTCGCGCACCCGGCCTGGTTCCCAGGTTCCGGTGACCACCCCGGCACCAGGACCCCGGGTCACGTGGGGACCCCGGCCCCAGGTCAGCGGGTCATGTGGGGACCCCGGCACCAGGACCCCGGGTCACGTGGGGACCCCGGCCCCAGGTCAGCGGGTCACGTGGGGACCCCGGACCCAGGTCACCTGGTCATGTCTGGTACCCAGCCTGGTTCCCAGGTTCCGATGACCACCCCGGCACCAGGACCCCGGGTCACGTGGGGACCCCGGCCCCAGGTCAGTGGGTTACGTGGGGACCCCGGACCCAGGTCACCTGGTCATGTCTGGTACCCAGCCTGGTTCCCAGGTTCCGATGACCACCCTGGCACCAGGACCCCGGGTCACGTGGGGACACCGGCCCCAGGTGACCGGGTCACGTGGGGACACCGGCCCCAGGTCACCGGGTCACGTGGGGACCCCGGCCCCAGGTCAGCGGGTCACGTGGTGACACCGGCCCCAGGTCACCGGGTCAGGTCGGGACCCCGGACCCAGGTCGGGTCATGTCACGTCCCATGCCCGGGTCCCCGGGTTGGATTTTTACCCAGGCCCCGTTTCACAGGGTCCTGACGGGTCAACGGCCTGGGTACAACGGTCTGGTGACCACCCCGACCCCAGGTCCCCGGGTCATGACGGGACACCGGACCAGGTCCCCGAATCCGGTCGACACCACAGGCCCAGGTCACCGGGTCAGGTCGGCACCCCGGAACCAGGTCACCGGGTCCTGTCGGGTCCCCGGCCCAGGTCCCCGGGTCAGGTGGTTACCCTGGCCCCAGGTCACCGGGTCAGGTCGGGACCCCGGACCCAGGTCCCTGGGTCGTATCGGGTCGCTGCCCCGGGTACCAGTGTCGGGTGACATCCCCGGCCCCAGGTCCCCGGGTCACGTGGGGTCCCCGGCCCGGGTCCCCGGGTTGCATCGGGACACCAGCGAAGGATCACCGGGTCCTGTCGGGTCCCCGGCCCCGGGTCACCGAGTCATGTCGCGCACCCGGCCTGGTTCCCAGGTTCCGGTGACCACCCCGGCACCAGGACCCCGGGTCACGTGGGGACACCGGCCCCAGGTCAGCGGGTCACGTGGGGACCCCGGCGCCAGGACCCCGGGTCACGTGGGGACCCCGGCCCCAGGTCACCGGGTCACGTGGGAACCCCGGACCCAGGTCACCTGGTCATGTCTGGTACCCAGCCTGGTTCCCAGGTTCCGATGACCACCCCGGCACCAGGACCCCGGGTCATGTGGGGACACCGGGCCCAGGTGACCGGGTCACGTGGGGACACCGGCCCCAGGTCACCGGGTCACGTGGGGACCCCGGCCCCAGGTCAGCGGGTCACGTGGGGACCCCGGCACCAGGACCCCGGGTCACGTGGGGACCCCGGCCCCAGGTCAGAGGGTCACGTGGGGACCCCGGACCCAGGTCACCTGGTCATGTCTGGTACCCAGCCTGGTTCCCAGGTTCCGATGACCACCCCGGCACCAGGACCCCGGGTCACGTGGGGACACCGGCCCCAGGTGACCGGGTCACGTGGGGACACCAGCCCCAGGTCACCGGGTCACGTGGGGACCCCGGACCCAGGTGAGCGGGTCACGTGGGGACCCCGGCACCAGGACCCCGGGTCACGTGGGGACCCCGGCCCCAGGTCAGCGGGTCACGTGGGGAACCCGGACCCAGGTCACCTGGTCATGTCTGGTACCCAGCCTGGTTCCCAGGTTCCGATGACCACCCCGGCACCAGGACCCCGGGTCACGTGGGAACCCCAGCCCCAGGTCAGCGGGTCACGTGGGGACACCGACCCCAGGTCAGCGGGTCACGTGGGGACCCCGGACCCAGGTCAGCGGGTCACGTGGGGACACCGGCTCCAGGTCACCGGGTCACGTGGGGACCCCGGACCCAGGTGACCGGGTCACGTGGGGACACCGGCTCCAGGTCACCTGGTCATGTCTGGTACCCAGCCTGGTTCCCAGGTTCCGATGACCACCCCGGCACCAGGACCCCGGGTCACGTGGGGACACCGGCCCCAGGTGACCGGGTCACGTGGGGACACCGGCCCCAGGTCACCGGGTCACGTGGGGACCCAGGACCCAGGTCAGCGGGTCACGTGGGGACACTGGCCCCAGGTAACCGGGTCAGGTCGGGACCCCGGACCCAGGTCGGGTCATGTCACGTCCCATGCCCGGGTCCCCGGGTTGGATTTTTACCCAGGCCCCGGGTCACAGGGTCATGTCGGGTCAACGGCCTGGGTACAACGGTCTGGTGACCACCCCGACCCCAGGTCCCCGGGTCATGACGGGACACCGGACCAGGTCCCCGAGTCCGGTCGACACCACAGCCCCAGGTCACCGGGTCAGGTCGGCACCCCGGAACCAGGTCACCGGGTCCTGTCGGGTCCCCGGCCCAGGTCCCCTGGACAGGTCGTTACCCCGGCCCCGGGTCACCGGGTCATGTCGGGTCGCTGTCCCGGGTAGCAGTGTCAGGTGACCACCCCGGCCCCGGGAGACGGAGTCATACCGGGTCCCCGGCCCGGGTCCACGGGTCAGGTGGTTACCCTGGCCCCAGGTCACCGGGTCAGGTCGGGACCCCGGACCCAGGTCCCCGGGTCGTATCGGGTCGCTGCCCCGGGTACCAGTGTCGGGTGACATCCCCGGCCCCAGGTCCCCGGGTCACGTGGGGTCCCCGGCCCGGGTCCCCGGGTTGCATCGGGACACCAGCGAAGGATCACCGGGTCCTGTCGGGTCCCCGGCCCGGGTCCCCTGGACAGGTCGTTAACCCGGCCCCGGGTCACCGGGTCATGTCGCGCACCCGGCCTGGTTCCCAGGTTCCGGTGACCACCCCGGCACCAGGACCCCGGGTCACGTGGGGACACCGGCCCCAGGTCAGCGGGTCACGTGGGGACCCCGGCACCAGGACCCCGGGTCACGTGGGGACCCCGGCCCCAGGTCAGCGGGTCACGTGGGGACCCCGGACCCAGGTCACCTGGTCATGTCTGGTACCCAGCCTGGTTCCCAGGTTCCGATGACCACCCCGGCACCAGGACCCCGGGTCACGTGGGGACCCCGGCCCCAGGTGACCGGGTCACGTGGGGACCTTTGCACCAGGTGACCGGGTCACGTGGGGACCCCGGACCCAGGTCAGCGGGTCACGTGGGGACACCGGCTCCAGGTCACCGGGTCATGTGGGGACCCCGGACCCAGGTCGGGTCATGTCACGTCCCATGCCCGGGTTCCCGGGTTGGATTTTTACCCAGGCCCCGGGTCACAGGGTCATGTCGGCTCAACGGCCTGGGTACAACGGTCTGGTGACCACCCCGAACCCAGGTCCCCGGGTCATGACGGGACACCGGACCAGGTCCCCGAGTCCGGTCGACACCACAGCCCCAGGTCACCGGGTCAGGTCGGCACCCCGGAACCAGGTCACCGGGTCCTGTCGGGTCCCCGGCCCAGGTCCCCTGGACAGGTCGTTACCCCGGCCCCGGGTCACCGGGTCATGTCGGGTCGCTGTCCCGGGTACAAGTGTCAGGTGACCACCCCGGCCCCGGGAGACGGAGTCATACCGGGTCCCCGGCCCGGGTCCCCGGGTCAGGTGGTTACCCTGGCCCCAGGTCACCGGGTCAAGTCGGGACCCCGGACCCAGGTCGGGTCATGTCACGTCCCATGCCCGGGTCCCCGGGTTGGATTTTTACCCAGGCCCCGGGTCACAGGGTCATGTCGGCTCAATGGCCTGGGTACAACGGTCTGGTGACCACCCCGACCCCAGGTCCCCGGGTCATGACGGGACACCGGACCAGGTCCCCGAGTCCGGTCGACACCACAGCCCCAGGTCACCGGGTCAGGTCGGCACCCTGGAACCAGGTCACCGGGTCCTGTCGGGTCCCCGGCCCAGGTTCCCTGGACAGGTCGTTACCCCGGCCCCGGGTCACCGGGTCATGTCGGGTCGCTGTCCCGGGTAGCAGTGTCAGGTGACCACCCCGGCCCCGGGAGACGGAGTCATACCGGGTCCCCGGCCCGGGTCCCCGGGTCAGGTGGTTACCCTGGCCCCAGGTCACCGGGTCAGGTCGGGACCCCGGACCCAGGTCCCCGGGTCGTATCGGGTCGCTGCCCCGGGTACCAGTGTCGGGTGACATCCCCGGCCCCAGGTCCCCGGGTCACGTGGGGTCCCCGGCCCGGGACCCCGGGTTGCATCGGGACACCAGCGAAGGATCACCGGGTCCTGTCGGGTCCCCGGCCCGGGTCCCCTGGACAGGTCGTTAACCCGGCCCCAGGTCACCGGGTCATGTCGCGCACCCGGCCTGGTTCACAGGATCCGGTGACCACCCCGGCCCCAGGTCCGCGGGTCACGTGTGGACCCCGGCCCCAGGTCAGAGGGTCACGTGGGTACACCGGCCCCAGGTCACCGCGTCAGGTCGGGACCCCGAACCCAGGTCCACGAGTCCGTCAACACCACAGCCCCGGGTCACCGGGTCGTGTCGGGTACCTGGCCTGGTTCCCAGGTTCCGATGACCACCCCGGCACCAGGACCCCGGGTCACGTGGGGACACCGGCCCCAGGTGACCGGGTCACGTGGGGACACCGGCCCCAGGTCAGCGGGTCACGTGGGGACACCGGCTCCAGGTGACCGGGTCACGTGGGGACCCCGGACCCAGGTCAGCGGGTCACGTGGGGACACCGGCTCCAGGTCACCGGGTCAGGTCGGGACCCCGGACCTAGGTCGGGTCATGTCACGTCCCATGCCCGGGTCCCCGGGTTGTATTTTTACCCAGGCCCCGGGTCACAGGGTCATGTCGGGTCAACGGCCTGGGTACAACGGTCTGGTGACCACCCCGACCCCAGGTCCCCGGGTCATGACGGGACACCGGACCAGGTCCCCGAGTCCGGTCGACACCACAGCCCCAGGTCACCGGGTCAGGTCGGCACCCCGGAACCAGGTCACCGGGTCCTGTCGGGTCCCCGGCCCAGGTCCCCTGGACAGGTCGTTACCCCGGCCCCGGGTCACCGGGTCATGTCGGGTCGCTGTCCCGGGTACCAGTTTCAGGTGACCACCCCGGCCCCGGGAGACGGAGTCATACCGGGTCCCCGGCCCGGGTCCCCGGGTCAGGTGGTTACCCTGGCCCCAGGTCACCGGGTCAGGTCGGGACCCCGGACCCAGGTCACCTGGTCATGTCTGGTACCCAGCCTGGTTCCCAGGTTCCGATGACCACCCCGGCACCAGGACCCCGGGTCACATGGGGACACCGGCCCCAGGTGACCGGGTCACGTGGGGACACCGGCCCCAGGTCAGCGGGTCACGTGGGGACCCGGGACCCAGGTCACCTGCTCATGTCTGGTACCCAGCCTGGTTCCCAGGTTCCGGTGACAACCCCGGTACCAGGACCCCGGGTCACGTGGGGACACCGGCCCCAGGTCAGCGGGTCACGTGGGGACCCCGGCACCAGGACCCCGGGTCACGTGGGGACCCCGGCCCCAGGTCAGAGGGTCACGTGGGGACACCGGCCCCAGGTCACTGGGTCAGGTCGGGACCCAGAACCCAGGTCCACGAGTCCGTCGACACCACAGCCCCGGGTCACCGGGTCGTGTCGGGTACCTGGCCTGGTTCCCAGGTTCCGATGACCACCCCTGCACCAGGACCCCGGGTCACGTGGGGACACCGGCCCCAGGTGACCTGGTCACGTGGGGACACCGGCCCCAGGTCACCGGGTCACGTGGGGACCCCGGACCCAGGTCAGCGGGTCACGTGGGGACACCGGCTCCAGGTCACCGGGTCAGGTCGGGACCCCGGACCTAGGTCGGGTCATGTCACGTCCCATGCCCGGGTCCCCGGGTTGGATTTTTACCCAGGCCCCGGGTCACAGGGTCATGTCGGCTCAACGGCCTGGGTACAACGGTCTGGTGACCACCCCGAACCCAGGTCCCCGGGTCATGACGGGACACCGGACCAGGTCCCCGAGTCCGGTCGACACCACAGCCCCAGGTCACCGGGTCAGGTCGGCACCCCGGAACCAGGTCACCGGGTCCTGTCGGGTCCCCGGCCCAGGTCCCCTGGACAGGTCGTTACCCCGGCCCCGGGTCACCGCGTCATGTCGGGTCGCTGTCCCGGGTAGCAGTGTCAGGTGACCAACCCGGCCCCGGGAGACGGAGTCATACCGGGTCCCCGGCCCGGGTCCCCGGGTCAGGTGGTTACCCTGGCCCCAGGTCACCGGGTCAGGTGGGGACCCCGGACCCAGGTCCCCGGGTCGTATCGGGTCACTGCCCCGGGTACCAGTGTCGGTTGACATCCCCGGCCCCAGGTCCCCGGGTCACGTGGGGTCCCCGGCCCGGGTCCCCGGGTTGCATCGGGACACCAGCGAAGGATCACCGGGTCCTGTCGGGTCCCCGGCCCGGGTCCCCTGGACAGGTCGTTAACCCGGCCCCGGGTCACCGGGTCATGTCGTGCACCCGGCCTGGTTCCCAGGTTCCGGTGACCACCCCGGCACCAGGACCCCGGGTCACGTGGGGACACCGGCCCCAGGTCAGCGGGTCACGTGGGGACACCGGCACCAGGACCCCGGGTCACGTGGGGACCCCGGCCCCAGGTCAGCGGGTCACGTGGGGACCCCGGACCCAGGTCACCTGGTCATGTCTGGTACCCAGCCTGGTTCCCAGGTTCCGATGACCACCCCGGCACCAGGACCCCGGGTCACATGGGGACACCGGCCCCAGGTGACCGGGTCACGTGGGGACCCCGGACCCAGGTCAGCGGGTCACGTGGGGACACCGGCTCCAGGTCACCGGGTCAGGTCGGCACCCCGGACCCAGGTCAGCTCATGTCACGTCCCATGCCCGGGTCCCCGGGTTGTGTTTTTACCCAGGCCCCGGGTCACAGGGTCATGTCGGGTCAACGGCCTGGGTACAACGGTCTGGTGACCACCCCGACCCCAGGTCCCCGGGTCATGACGGGACACCGGACCAGGTCCCCGAGTCCGGTCGACACCACAGCCCCAGGTCAACGGGTCAGGTCGGCACCCCGGAACCAGGTCACCGGGTCCTGTCGGGTCCCCGGCCCAGGTCCCCTTGACAGGTCGTTACCCCGGCCCTGGGTCACCGGGTCATGTCAGGTCGCTGTCCCCGGTACCAGTGTCAGGTGACCACCCCGGCCCCGGGAGACGGAGTCATACTGGGTCCCCGGCCCGGGTCTCCGGGTCAGGTGGTTACCCTGGCCCCAGGTCACCGGGTCAGGTCGGGACCCCGGACCCAGGTCCCCAGGTCGTATCGGGTCGCTGCCCCGGGTATCAGTGTCGGGTGACATCCCCGGCCCCAGGTCCCCGGGTCACGTGGGGTCCCCGGCCCGGGTCCCCTGGACAGGTCGTTAACCCGGCCCCGGGTCACCGGGTCATGTCGCGCACCCGGCCTGGTTCCCAGGTTCCAGTGACCACCCCGGCACCAGGACCCCGGGTCACGTGGGGACACCGGCCCCAGGTCAGCAGGTCACGTGGGGACCCCGGCACCAGGACCCCGGGTCACGTGGGGACACCGGCCCCAGGTCAGCGGGTCACGTGGGGACCCCGGCACCAGGTCAGAGGGTCACGTGGGGACACCGGCCCCAGGTCACCGCGTCAGGTCGGGACCCCGAACCCAGGTCCACGAGTCCGTCGACACCACAGCCCCGGGTCACCGGGTCGTGTCGGGTACCTGGCCTGGTTCCCAGGTTCCGATGACCACCCCCGCACCAGGACCCCGGGTCACGTGGGGACACCGGCCCCAGGTCAGCGGGTCACGTGGGGACCCCGGACCCAGGTCACCTGGTCATGTCTGGTACCCAGCCTGGTTCCCAGGTTCCGATGACCACCCCGGCACCAGGACCCCGGGTCACGTGGGGACACCGGCCCAAGGTGACTGGGTCATGTGGGGACACCGGCCCCAGGTCACCGGGTCACGTGGGGACCCCGGACCCAGGTCAGCGGGTCACGTGGGGACACCGGCTCCAGGTCACCGGGTCAGGTCGGGACCCCGGACCCAGGTCGGGTCATGTCACGTCCCATGCCCGCGTCCCCGGGTTGGATTTTTACTCAGGCCCCGGGTCACAGGGTCATGTCGGGTCAACGGCCTGGGTACAACGGTCTGGTGACCACCCCGACCCCAGGTCCCCGGGTCATGACGGGACACCGGACCAGGTCCCCGAGTCCGGTCGACACCACAGCCCCAGGTCACCGGGTCAGGTCGGCACCCCGGAACCAGGTCACCGGGTCCTGTCGGGTCCCCGGCCCAGGTCCCCTGGACAGGTCGTTACCCCGGCCCCGGGTCACCGGGTCATGTCGGGTCGCTGTCCCGGGTAGCAGTGTCAGGTGACCACCCCGGCCCCGGGAGACGGAGTCATACCGGGTCCCCGGCCCGGGTCCCCGGGTCAGGTGGTTACCCTGGCCCCAGGTCACCGGGTCAGGTTGGGACCCCGGACCCAGGTCCCCAGGTCGTATCGGGTCGCTGCCCCGGGTACCAGTGTCGGGTGACATCCCCGGCCCCAGGTCCCCGGGTCACGTGGGGTCCCCGGCCCGGGTCCCCGGGTTGCATCGGGACACCAGCGAAGGATCACCGGGTCCTGTCGGGTCCCCGGCCCGGGTCCCCTGGACAGGTCGTTAACCCGGCCCCGGGTCACCGGGTCATGTCGCGCACCCGGCCTGTTTCCCAGGTTCCGATGACCACCCCGGCACCAGGACCCCGGGTCACGTGGGGACACCGGCCCCAGGTGACCGGGTCACGTGGGGACACCGGCCCCAGGTCACCGGGTCACGTGGGGACCCCGGACCCAGGTCAGCGGGTCACGTGGGGACACCGGCCCCAGGTCACCGGGTCAGGTCGGCACCCCGGACCCAGGTCAGCTCATGTCACGTCCCATGCCCAGGTCCCCGGGTTGGATTTTTACCCAGGCCCCGGGTCACAGGGTCATGTCGCGCACCCGGCCTGGTTCCCAGGTTCCGGTGACCACCCCGGCCCCAGGTCAGCGGGTCACGTGGGGACCCCGGCCCCAGGTCAGCGGGTCACGTGGGGACCCCGGACCCAGGTCACCTGGTCATGTCTGGTACCCGGCCTGGTTCCCAGGTTCCGATGACCACCCCGGCACCAGGACCCCGGGTCACGTGGGGACACCGGCCCCAGGTGACCGGGTCACGTGGGGACACCGGCCCCAGGTCACCGGGTCACGTGGGGACACCGGACCCAGGTCAGCGGGTCACGTGGGGACACCGGTCCCAGGTCACCGGGTCAGGTCGGGACACCGGACCCAGGTCAGCGGGTCACGTGGGGACACCGGCCCCAGGTCACCGGGTCAGGTCGGGACCCCGGACCCAGGTCGGCTCATGTCACGTCCCATGCCCGGGTCCCCGGGTTGGATTTTTACCCAGGCCCCGGGTCACAGGGTCATGTCGGGTCAACGGCCTGGGTACAACGGTCTGGTGACCACCACGACCCCAGGTCCCCGGGTCATGCGGGACACCGGACCAGGTCCCCGAGTCCGGTCGACACCACAGCCCGAGGTCACCAGGTCAGGTCGGCACCCCGGAACCAGGTCACCGGGTCATGTCGGGACCCAGCCCGGGTCCCCGGGACGGGTTTTTACCCAAGCCCCAGATCACCGGGTCCTGTTGGGTCCCCGGCCCAGGTCCCCTGGACAGGTCGTTACCCCGGCCCCGGGTCACCGTGTCATGTCGGGTCGCTGTCCCGGGTAGCAGTGTCAGGTGACCACCCCGGCCCCGGGAGACGGAGTCATACCGGGTCCCCGGCCCGGGTCCCCGGGTCAGGTGGTTACCCTGGCCCCAGGTCACCGGGTCAGGTCGGGACCCCGGACCCAGGTCCCCGGGTCGTATCGGGTCGCTGCCCCGGGTACCAGTGTCGGGTGACATCCCCGGCCCCAGGTCCCCGGGTCACGTGGGGTCCCCGGCCCGGGTCCCCGGGTTGCATCGGGACACCAGCGAGGATCACCGGGTCCTGTCGGGTCCCCGGCCCGGGTCCCCTGGACAGGTCGTTAACCCGGCCCCGGGTCACCGGGTCATGTCGCGCACCCGGCCTGGTTCCCAGGTTCCGGTGACCACCCCGGCCCCAGGTCAGCGGGTCACGTGGGGACCCCGGCCCCAGGTCAGAGGGTCACGTGGGGACACCGGCCCCAGGTCACCGCGTCATCTCGGGACCCCGAACCCAGGTCCACGAGTCCGTCGACACCACAGCCCCGGGTCACCGGGTCGTGTCGGGTACCTGGTCTGGTTCCCAGGTTCCAATGACCACCCCGGCACCTGGACCCCGGGTCACGTGGGGACACCGGCCCCAGGTGACAGGGTCATGTGGGGACACCGGCCCCAGGTCACCGGGTCACGTGGGGACCCCGGACCCAGGTCAGCGGGTCACGTGGGGACACCGGCCCGAGGTCACCGGGTCAGGTCAGCACCCCGGACCCAGGTCGGGTCATATCACGTCCCATGCCCGGGTCCCCGGGTTGGATTTTTACCCAGGCCCCGGGTCACAGGGTCATGTCGGCTCAACGGCCTGGGTACAACGGTCTGGTGACCACCCCGAACCCAGGTCCCCGGGTCATGACGGGACACCGGACCAGGTCCCCGAGTCCGGTCGACACCACAGCCCCAGGTCACCGGGTCAGGTCGGCACCCCGGAACCAGGTCACCGGGTCCTGTCGGGTCCCCGGCCCAGGTCCCCGGGTTGCATCGGGACACCAGCGAAGGATCACCGGGTCCTGTCGGGTCCCCGGCCCGGGTCCCCTGGACAGGTCGTTAACCCGGCCCCGGGTCACCGGGTCATGTCGCGCACCCGGCCTGGTTCCCAAGTTCCGGTGACCACACCGGCACCAGGACCCCGGGTCACGTGCGGACACCGGCCCCAGGTCAGCGGGTCACGTGGGGACACCGGCACCAGGACCCCGGGTCACGTGGGGACCCCGGCCCCAGGTCAGCGGGTCACGTGGGGACCCCGGACCCAGGTCACCTGGTCATGTCTGGTACCCAGCCTGGTTCCCAGGTTCCGATGACCACCCCGGCACCAGGACCCCGGGTCACATGGGGACACCGGCCCCAGGTGACCGGGTCACGTGGGGACCCCGGACCCAGGTCAGCGGGTCACGTGGGGACACCGGCTCCAGGTCACCGGGTCAGGTCGGCACCCCGGACCCAGGTCAGCTCATGTCACGTCCCTTGCCCGGGTCCCCGGGTTGTGTTTTTACCCAGGCCCCGGGTCACAGGGTCATGTCGGGTCAACGGCCTGGGTACAACGGTCTGGTGACCACCCCGACCCCAGGTCCCCGGGTCATGACGGGACACCGGACCAGGTCCCCGAGTCCGGTCGACACCACAGCCCCAGGTCAACGGGTCAGGTCGGCACCCCGGAACCAGGTCACCGGGTCCTGTCGGGTCCCCGGCCCAGGTCCCCTTGACAGGTCGTTACCCCGGCCCTGGGTCACCGGGTCATGTCAGGTCGCTGTCCCGGGTACCAGTGTCAGGTGACCACCCCGGCCCCGGGAGACGGAGTCATACTGGGTCCCCGGCCCGGGTCTCCGGGTCAGGTGGTTACCCTGGCCCCAGGTCACCGGGTCAGGTCGGGACCCCGGACCCAGGTCCCCAGGTCGTATCGGGTCGCTGCCCCGGGTATCAGTGTCGGGTGACATCCCCGGCCCCAGGTCCCCGGGTCACGTGGGGTCCCCGGCCCGGGTCCCCTGGACAGGTCGTTAACCCGGCCCCGGGTCACCGGGTCATGTCGCGCACCCGGCCTGGTTCCCAGGTTCCAGTGACCACCCCGGCACCAGGACCCCGGGTCACGTGGGGACACCGGCCCCAGGTCAGCAGGTCACGTGGGGACCCCGGCACCAGGACCCCGGGTCACGTGGGGACACCGGCCCCAGGTCAGCGGGTCACGTGGGGACCCCGGCACCAGGTCAGAGGGTCACGTGGGGACACCGGCCCCAGGTCACCGCGTCAGGTCGGGACCCCGAACCCAGGTCCACGAGTCCGTCGACACCACAGCCCCGGGTCACCGGGTCGTGTCGGGTACCTGGCCTGGTTCCCAGGTTCCGATGACCACCCCCGCACCAGGACCCCGGGTCACGTGGGGACACCGGCCCCAGGTCAGCGGGTCACGTGGGGACCCCGGACCCAGGTCACCTGGTCATGTCTGGTACCCAGCCTGGTTCCCAGGTTCCGATGACCACCCCGGCACCAGGACCCCGGGTCACGTGGGGACACCGGCCCAAGGTGACTGGGTCATGTGGGGACACCGGCCCCAGGTCACCGGGTCACGTGGGGACCCCGGACCCAGGTCAGCGGGTCACGTGGGGACCCCGGCCCCAGGACCCCGGGTCACGTGGGGACACCGGCCCCAGGTCACCGCGTCAGGTCGGGACCCCGAACCCAGGTCCACGAGTCCGTCGACACCACAGCCCCGGGTCACCGGGTCGTGTCGGGTACCTGGCCTGGTTCCCAGGTTCCGATGACCACCCCCGCACCAGGACCCCGGGTCACGTGGGGACACCGGCCCCAGGTGACCGGGTCACGTGGGGACCCCGGCCCCAGGACCCCGGGTCATGTCTGGTACCCGGCCTGGTTCCCAGGTTCCGATGACCACCCCGGCACCAGGACCCCGGGTCACGTGGGGACACCGGCCCCAGGTGACCGGGTCACGTGGGGACACCGGCCCCAGGTCACCGGGTCACGTGGGGACCCCGGACCCAGGTCAGCGGGTCACGTGGGGACACCGGCCCCAGGTCACCTGGTCCGGTCGGGACCCCGGACCCAGGTCGGGTCATGTCACGTCCCATGCCCGGGTCCCCGGGTTGGATTTTTACCCAGGCCCCGGGTCACAGGGTCATGTCGGGTCAACGGCATGGGTACAACGGTCTGGTGACCACCCCGACCCCAGGTCCCCGGGTCATGCGGGACACCGGACCAGGTCCCCGAGTCCGGTCGACACCACAGCCCCAGGTCACCGGGTCAGGTCGGCACCCCGGAACCAGGTCACCGGGTCATATCGGGACCCAGCCCGGGTCCCCGGGACGGGTTTTTACCCAAGCCCCAGATCACCAGGTCCTGTCGGGTCCCTGGCCCAGGTCCCCTGGACAGGTCGTTACCCCGGCCCCGGGTCACCGGGTCATGTCGCGCACCCGGCCTGGTTCCCAGGTTCCGGTGACCACCCCGGCACCAGGACCCCGGGTTACGTGGGGACACCGGCCCCAGGTCAGCGGGTCACGTGGGGACCCCGGCCCCAGGTCAGAGGGTCACGTGGGGACACCGGCCCCAGGTCACCGCGTCAGGTCGGGACCCCGAACCCAGGTCCACGAGTCCGTCGACACCACAGCCCCGGGTCACCGGGTCGTGTCGGGTACCTGGCCTGGTTCCCAGGTTCCGATGACCACCCCGGCACCAGGACCCCGGGTCACGTGGGGACACCGGCCCCAGGTGACCGGGTCACGTGGGGACACCGGCCCCAGGTCACCGGGTCAGGTCGGGACCCCGGACCCAGGTCGGGTCATGTCACGTCCCATGCCCGGGTCCCCGGGTTGGATTTTTACCCAGGCCCCGGGTCACAGGGTCATGTCGGGTCAACGGCCTGGGTACAACGGTCTGGTGACCACCCCGACCCCAGGTCCCCGGGTCATGACGGGACACCGGACCAGGTCCCCGAGTCCGTTCGACACCACAGCCCCAGGTCACCGGGTCAGGTCGGCACCCCGGAACCAGGTCACCGGGTCCTGTCGTGTCCCCGGCCCAGGTCCCCTGGACAGGTCGTTACCCCGGCCCCGGGTCACCGGGTCATGTCGGGTCGCTGTCCCGGGTAGCAGTGTCAGGTGACCACCCCGGCCCCGGGAGACGGAGTCATACCGGGTCCAGGTGACAGGGTCATGTGGGGACACCGGCCCCAGGTCACCGGGTCACGTGGGGACCCCGGACCCAGGTCAGCGGGTCACGTGGGGACACCGGCCCGAGGTCACCGGGTCAGGTCAGCACCCCGGACCCAGGTCGGGTCATATCACGTCCCATGCCCGGGTCCCCGGGTTGGATTTTTACCCAGGCCCCGGGTCACAGGGTCATGTCGGCTCAACGGCCTGGGTACAACGGTCTGGTGACCACCCCGAACCCAGGTCCCCGGGTCATGACGGGACACCGGACCAGGTCCCCGAGTCCGGTCGACACCACAGCCCCAGGTCACCGGGTCAGGTCGGCACCCCGGAACCAGGTCACCGGGTCCTGTCGGGTCCCCGGCCCAGGTCCCCGGGTTGCATCGGGACACCAGCGAAGGATCACCGGGTCCTGTCGGGTCCCCGGCCCGGGTCCCCTGGACAGGTCGTTAACCCGGCCCCGGGTCACCGGGTCATGTCGCGCACCCGGCCTGGTTCCCAAGTTCCGGTGACCACACCGGCACCAGGACCCCGGGTCACGTGGGGACACCGGCCCCAGGTCAGCGGGTCACGTGGGGACACCGGCACCAGGACCCCGGGTCACGTGGGGACCCCGGCCCCAGGTCAGCGGGTCACGTGGGGACCCCGGACCCAGGTCACCTGGTCATGTCTGGTACCCAGCCTGGTTCCCAGGTTCCGATGACCACCCCGGCACCAGGACCCCGGGTCACATGGGGACACCGGCCCCAGGTGACCGGGTCACGTGGGGACCCCGGACCCAGGTCAGCGGGTCACGTGGGGACACCGGCTCCAGGTCACCGGGTCAGGTCGGCACCCCGGACCCAGGTCAGCTCATGTCACGTCCCTTGCCCGGGTCCCCGGGTTGTGTTTTTACCCAGGCCCCGGGTCACAGGGTCATGTCGGGTCAACGGCCTGGGTACAACGGTCTGGTGACCACCCCGACCCCAGGTCCCCGGGTCATGACGGGACACCGGACCAGGTCCCCGAGTCCGGTCGACACCACAGCCCCAGGTCAACGGGTCAGGTCGGCACCCCGGAACCAGGTCACCGGGTCCTGTCGGGTCCCCGGCCCAGGTCCCCTTGACAGGTCGTTACCCCGGCCCTGGGTCACCGGGTCATGTCAGGTCGCTGTCCCGGGTACCAGTGTCAGGTGACCACCCCGGCCCCGGGAGACGGAGTCATACTGGGTCCCCGGCCCGGGTCTCCGGGTCAGGTGGTTACCCTGGCCCCAGGTCACCGGGTCAGGTCGGGACCCCGGACCCAGGTCCCCAGGTCGTATCGGGTCGCTGCCCCGGGTATCAGTGTCGGGTGACATCCCCGGCCCCAGGTCCCCGGGTCACGTGGGGTCCCCGGCCCGGGTCCCCTGGACAGGTCGTTAACCCGGCCCCGGGTCACCGGGTCATGTCGCGCACCCGGCCTGGTTCCCAGGTTCCAGTGACCACCCCGGCACCAGGACCCCGGGTCACGTGGGGACACCGGCCCCAGGTCAGCAGGTCACGTGGGGACCCCGGCACCAGGACCCCGGGTCACGTGGGGACACCGGCCCCAGGTCAGCGGGTCACGTGGGGACCCCGGCACCAGGTCAGAGGGTCACGTGGGGACACCGGCCCCAGGTCACCGCGTCAGGTCGGGACCCCGAACCCAGGTCCACGAGTCCGTCGACACCACAGCCCCGGGTCACCGGGTCGTGTCGGGTACCTGGCCTGGTTCCCAGGTTCCGATGACCACCCCCGCACCAGGACCCCGGGTCACGTGGGGACACCGGCCCCAGGTCAGCGGGTCACGTGGGGACCCCGGACCCAGGTCACCTGGTCATGTCTGGTACCCAGCCTGGTTCCCAGGTTCCGATGACCACCCCGGCACCAGGACCCCGGGTCACGTGGGGACACCGGCCCAAGGTGACTGGGTCATGTGGGGACACCGGCCCCAGGTCACCGGGTCACGTGGGGACCCCGGACCCAGGTCAGCGGGTCACGTGGGGACCCCGGCCCCAGGACCCCGGGTCACGTGGGGACACCGGCCCCAGGTCACCGCGTCAGGTCGGGACCCCGAACCCAGGTCCACGAGTCCGTCGACACCACAGCCCCGGGTCACCGGGTCGTGTCGGGTACCTGGCCTGGTTCCCAGGTTCCGATGACCACCCCCGCACCAGGACCCCGGGTCACGTGGGGACACCGGCCCCAGGTGACCGGGTCACGTGGGGACCCCGGCCCCAGGACCCCGGGTCATGTCTGGTACCCGGCCTGGTTCCCAGGTTCCGATGACCACCCCGGCACCAGGACCCCGGGTCACGTGGGGACACCGGCCCCAGGTGACCGGGTCACGTGGGGACACCGGCCCCAGGTCACCGGGTCACGTGGGGACCCCGGACCCAGGTCAGCGGGTCACGTGGGGACACCGGCCCCAGGTCACCTGGTCAGGTCGGGACCCCGGACCCAGGTCGGGTCATGTCACGTCCCATGCCCGGGTCCCCGGGTTGGATTTTTACCCAGGCCCCGGGTCACAGGGTCATGTCGGGTCAACGGCATGGGTACAACGGTCTGGTGACCACCCCGACCCCAGGTCCCCGGGTCATGCGGGACACCGGACCAGGTCCCCGAGTCCGGTCGACACCACAGCCCCAGGTCACCGGGTCAGGTTGGTACCCCGGAACCAGGTCACCGGGTCATATCGGGACCCAGCCCGGGTCCCCGGGACGTGTTTTTACCCAACCCTAGATCACCAGGTCCTGTCGGGTCCCTGGCCCAGGTCCCCTGGACAGGTCGTTACCCCGGCCCCGGGTCACCGGGTCATGTCGCGCACCCGGCCTGGTTCCCAGGTTCCGGTGACCACCCCGGCACCAGGACCCCGGGTTACGTGGGGACACCGGCCCCAGGTCAGCGGGTCACGTGGGGACCCCGGCCCCAGGTCAGAGGGTCACGTGGGGACACCGGCCCCAGGTCACCGCGTCAGGTCGGGACCCCGAACCCAGGTCCACGAGTCCGTCGACACCACAGCCCCGGGTCACCGGGTCGTGTCGGGTACCTGGCCTGGTTCCCAGGTTCCGATGACCACCCCGGCACCAGGACCCCGGGTCACGTGGGGACACCGGCCCCAGGTGACCGGGTCACGTGGGGACACCGGCCCCAGGTCACCGGGTCAGGTCGGGACCCCGGACCCAGGTCGGGTCATGTCACGTCCCATGCCCGGGTCCCCGGGTTGGATTTTTACCCAGGCCCCGGGTCACAGGGTCATGTCGGGTCAACGGCCTGGGTACAACGGTCTGGTGACCACCCCGACCCCAGGTCCCCGGGTCATGACGGGACACCGGACCAGGTCCCCGAGTCCGTTCGACACCACAGCCCCAGGTCACCGGGTCAGGTCGGCACCCCGGAACCAGGTCACCGGGTCCTGTCGTGTCCCCGGCCCAGGTCCCCTGGACAGGTCGTTACCCCGGCCCCGGGTCACCGGGTCATGTCGGGTCGCTGTCCCGGGTAGCAGTGTCAGGTGACCACCCCGGCCCCGGGAGACGGAGTCATACCGGGTCCCCGGCCCGGGTCCCCGGGTCAGGTGGTTACCCTGGCCCCAGGTCACCGGGTCAGGTCGGGACCCCGGACCCAGGTCCCCGGGTCGTATCGGGTCGCTGCCCCGGGTACCAGTGTCGGGTGACATCCCCGGCCCCAGGTCCCCGGGTCACGTGGGGTCCCCGGCCCGGGTCCCCGGGTTGCATCGGGACACCAGCGAGGATCACCGGGTCCTGTCGGGTCCCCGGCCCGGGTCCCCTGGACAGGTCGTTAACCCGGCCCCGGGTCACCGGGTCATGTCGCGCACCCGGCCTGGTTCCCAGGTTCCAGTGACCACCTCGGCACCAGGACCCCGGGTCACGTGGGGACCCCGGCCCCAGGTCAGCGGGTCACGTGGGGACCCCGGCACCAGGACCCCGGGTCACGTGGGGACACCGGCCCCAGGTCAGCGGGTCACGTGGGGACCCCGGCCCCAGGTCAGAGGGTCACGTGGGGACACCGGCCCCAGGACCCCGGGTCATGTCTGGTACCCGGCCTGGTTCCCAGGTTCCGATGACCACCCCGGCACCAGGACCCCGGGTCACGTGGGGACACCGGCCCCAGGTGACCGGGTCACGTGGGGACACCGGCCCCAGGTCACCGGGTCACGTGGGGACCCCGGACCCAGGTCAGCGGGTCACGTGGGGACACCGGCCCCAGGTCACCGGGTCAGGTCGGCACCCCGGACCCAGGTCAGCTCATGTCACGTCCCATGCCCAGGTCCCCGGGTTGGATTTTTACCCAGGCCCCGGGTCACAGGGTCATGTCGGCTCAACGGCCTGGGTACAACGGTCTGGTGACCACCCCGACCCCAGGTCCCCGGGTCATGACGGGACACCGGACCAGGTCCCCGAGTCCGGTCGACACCACAGCCCCAGGTCACCGGGTCAGGTCGGCACCCCGGAACCAGGTCACCGGGTCCTGTCGGGTCCCCGGCCCAGGTCCCCTGGACAGGTCGTTACCCCGGCCCCGGGTCACCGCGTCATGTCGGGTCGCTGTCCCGGGTACCAGTGTCAGGTGACCACCCCGGCCCCGGGAGACGGAGTCATACCGGGTCCCCGGCCCGGGTCCCCGGGTCAGGTGGTTACCCTGGCCCCAGGTCACCGGGTCAGGTCGGGACCCCGGACCCAGGTCCCCGGGTCGTATCGGGTCGCTGCCCCGGGTACCAGTGTCGGGTGACATCCCCGGCCCCAGGTCCCCGGGTCACGTGGGGTCCCCGGCCCGGGTCCCCGGGTTGCATCGGGACACCAGCGAAGGATCACCGGGTCCTGTCGGGTCCCCGGCCCGGGTCCCCTGGACAGGTCGTTAACCCGGCCCCGGGTCACCGGGTCATGTCGCACACCCGGCCTGGTTCCCAGGTTCCGGTGACCACCCCGGCCCCAGGTCAGCGGGTCACGTGGGGACCCCGGCCCCAGGTCAGCGGGTCACGTGGGGACCCCGGACCCAGGTCACCTGGTCATGTCTGGTACCCGGCCTGGTTCCCAGGTTCCGATGACCACCCCGGCACCAGGACCCCGGGTCACGTGGGGACACCGGACCCAGGTGACCGGGTCACGTGGGGACACCGGCCCCAGGTCACCGGGTCACGTGGGGACACCGGACCCAGGTCAGCGGGTCACGTGGGGACACCGGTCCCAGGTCACCGGGTCAGGTCGGGACACCGGACCCAGGTCAGCGGGTCACGTGGGGACACCGGCCCCAGGTCACCGGGTCAGGTCGGGACCCCGGACCCAGGTCGGCTCATGTCACGTCCCATGCCCGGGTCCCCGGGTTGGATTTTTACCCAGGCCCCGGGTCACAGGGTCATGTCGGGTCAACGGCCTGGGTACAACGGTCTGGTGACCACCCCGACCCCAGGTCCCCGGGTCATGCGGGACACCGGACCAGGTCCCCGAGTCCGGTCGACACCACAGCCCCAGGTCACCGGGTCAGGTCGGCACCCCGGAACCAGGTCCCCGGGTCGTATCGGGTCGCTGCCCCGGGTACCAGTGTCGGGTGACATCCCCGGCCCCAGGTCCCCGGGTCACGTGGGGTCCCCGGCCCGGGTCCCCGGGTTGCATCGGGACACCAGCGAAGGATCACCGGGTCCTGTCGGGTCCCCGGCCCGGGTCCCCTGGACAGGTCGTTAACCCGGCCCCGGGTCACCGGGTCAAGACGGGACACCGGACCAGGTCCCCGAATCCGGTCGACACCACAGCCCCAGGTCACCGGGTCAGGTCGTTACCCCGGCCCCGGGTCACCGGGTCATGTCGGGTCGCTGTCCCGGGTACCAGTGTCAGGTGACCACCCCGGCCCCGGGAGACGGAGTCATACCGGGTCCCCGGCCCGGGTCTCCGGGTCAGGTGGTTACCCTGGCCCCAGGTCACCGGGTCAGGTCGGGACCCCGGACCCAGGTCCCCAGGTCGTATCGGGTCGCTGCCCCGGGTATCAGTGTCGGGTGACATCCCCGGCCCCAGGTCCCCGGGTCACGTGGGGTCCCCGGCCCGGGTCCCCTGGACAGGTCGTTAACCCGGCCCCGGGTCACCGGGTCATGTCGCGCACCCGGCCTGGTTCCCAGGTTCCAGTGACCACCCCGGCACCAGGACCCCGGGTCACGTGGGGACACCGGCCCCAGGTCAGCAGGTCACGTGGGGACCCCGGCACCAGGACCCCGGGTCACGTGGGGACACCGGCCCCAGGTCAGCGGGTCACGTGGGGACCCCGGCACCAGGTCAGAGGGTCACGTGGGGACACCGGCCCCAGGTCACCGCGTCAGGTCGGGACCCCGAACCCAGGTCCACGAGTCCGTCGACACCACAGCCCCGGGTCACCGGGTCGTGTCGGGTACCTGGCCTGGTTCCCAGGTTCCGATGACCACCCCCGCACCAGGACCCCGGGTCACGTGGGGACACCGGCCCCAGGTCAGCGGGTCACGTGGGGACCCCGGACCCAGGTCACCTGGTCATGTCTGGTACCCAGCCTGGTTCCCAGGTTCCGATGACCACCCCGGCACCAGGACCCCGGGTCACGTGGGGACACCGGCCCAAGGTGACTGGGTCATGTGGGGACACCGGCCCCAGGTCACCGGGTCACGTGGGGACCCCGGACCCAGGTCAGCGGGTCACGTGGGGACACCGGCTCCAGGTCACCGGGTCAGGTCGGGACCCCGGACCCAGGTCGGGTCATGTCACGTCCCATGCCCGCGTCCCCGGGTTGGATTTTTACTCAGGCCCCGGGTCACAGGGTCATGTCGGGTCAACGGCCTGGGTACAACGGTCTGGTGACCACCCCGACCCCAGGTCCCCGGGTCATGACGGGACACCGGACCAGGTCCCCGAGTCCGGTCGACACCACAGCCCCAGGTCACCGGGTCAGGTCGGCACCCCGGAACCAGGTCACCGGGTCCTGTCGGGTCCCCGGCCCAGGTCCCCTGGACAGGTCGTTACCCCGGCCCCGGGTCACCGGGTCATGTCGGGTCGCTGTCCCGGGTAGCAGTGTCAGGTGACCACCCCGGCCCCGGGAGACGGAGTCATACCGGGTCCCCGGCCCGGGTCCCCGGGTCAGGTGGTTACCCTGGCCCCAGGTCACCGGGTCAGGTTGGGACCCCGGACCCAGGTCCCCAGGTCGTATCGGGTCGCTGCCCCGGGTACCAGTGTCGGGTGACATCCCCGGCCCCAGGTCCCCGGGTCACGTGGGGTCCCCGGCCCGGGTCCCCGGGTTGCATCGGGACACCAGCGAAGGATCACCGGGTCCTGTCGGGTCCCCGGCCCGGGTCCCCTGGACAGGTCGTTAACCCGGCCCCGGGTCACCGGGTCATGTCGCGCACCCGGCCTGGTTCCCAGGTTCCGATGACCACCCCGGCACCAGGACCCCGGGTCACGTGGGGACACCGGCCCCAGGTGACCGGGTCACGTGGGGACACCGGCCCCAGGTCACCGGGTCACGTGGGGACCCCGGACCCAGGTCAGCGGGTCACGTGGGGACACCGGCCCCAGGTCACCGGGTCAGGTCGGCACCCCGGACCCAGGTCAGCTCATGTCACGTCCCATGCCCAGGTCCCCGGGTTGGATTTTTACCCAGGCCCCGGGTCACAGGGTCATGTCGCGCACCCGGCCTGGTTCCCAGGTTCCGGTGACCACCCCGGCCCCAGGTCAGCGGGTCACGTGGGGACCCCGGCCCCAGGTCAGCGGGTCACGTGGGGACCCCGGACCCAGGTCACCTGGTCATGTCTGGTACCCGGCCTGGTTCCCAGGTTCCGATGACCACCCCGGCACCAGGACCCCGGGTCACGTGGGGACACCGGCCCCAGGTGACCGGGTCACGTGGGGACACCGGCCCCAGGTCACCGGGTCACGTGGGGACACCGGACCCAGGTCAGCGGGTCACGTGGGGACACCGGTCCCAGGTCACCGGGTCAGGTCGGGACACCGGACCCAGGTCAGCGGGTCACGTGGGGACACCGGCCCCAGGTCACCGGGTCAGGTCGGGACCCCGGACCCAGGTCGGCTCATGTCACGTCCCATGCCCGGGTCCCCGGGTTGGATTTTTACCCAGGCCCCGGGTCACAGGGTCATGTCGGGTCAACGGCCTGGGTACAACGGTCTGGTGACCACCACGACCCCAGGTCCCCGGGTCATGCGGGACACCGGACCAGGTCCCCGAGTCCGGTCGACACCACAGCCCGAGGTCACCAGGTCAGGTCGGCACCCCGGAACCAGGTCACCGGGTCATGTCGGGACCCAGCCCGGGTCCCCGGGACGGGTTTTTACCCAAGCCCCAGATCACCGGGTCCTGTTGGGTCCCCGGCCCAGGTCCCCTGGACAGGTCGTTACCCCGGCCCCGGGTCACCGTGTCATGTCGGGTCGCTGTCCCGGGTAGCAGTGTCAGGTGACCACCCCGGCCCCGGGAGACGGAGTCATACCGGGTCCCCGGCCCGGGTCCCCGGGTCAGGTGGTTACCCTGGCCCCAGGTCACCGGGTCAGGTCGGGACCCCGGACCCAGGTCCCCGGGTCGTATCGGGTCGCTGCCCCGGGTACCAGTGTCGGGTGACATCCCCGGCCCCAGGTCCCCGGGTCACGTGGGGTCCCCGGCCCGGGTCCCCGGGTTGCATCGGGACACCAGCGAGGATCACCGGGTCCTGTCGGGTCCCCGGCCCGGGTCCCCTGGACAGGTCGTTAACCCGGCCCCGGGTCACCGGGTCATGTCGCGCACCCGGCCTGGTTCCCAGGTTCCGGTGACCACCCCGGCCCCAGGTCAGCGGGTCACGTGGGGACCCCGGCCCCAGGTCAGAGGGTCACGTGGGGACACCGGCCCCAGGTCACCGCGTCATCTCGGGACCCCGAACCCAGGTCCACGAGTCCGTCGACACCACAGCCCCGGGTCACCGGGTCGTGTCGGGTACCTGGCCTGGTTCCCAGGTTCTGATGACCACCCCGGCACCAGGACCCCGGGTCACGTGGGGACCCCGGCCCCAGGTCAGCGGGTCACGTGGGGACCCCGGACCCAGGTCACCTGGTCATGTCTGGTACCCGGCCTGGTTCCCAGGTTCCGATGACCACCCCGGCACCAGGACCCCGGGTCACGTGGGGACACCGGCCCCAGGTGACCGGGTCATGTGGGGACACCGGCCCCAGGTCACCGGGTCACGTGGGGACCCCGGACCCAGGTCAGCGGGTCATGTGTGGACACCGGCCCCAGGTCACCGGGTCAGGTCGGGACCCCGGACCCAGGTCGGGTCATGTCACGTCCCATGCCCGGGTCCCCGGGTTGGATTTTTACCCAGGCCCCGGGTCACAGGGTCATGTCGGCTCAACGGCCTGGGTACAACGGTCTGGTGACCACCCCGACCCCAGGTCCCCGGGTCATGCGGGACACCGGACCAGGTCCCCGAGTCCGGTCGACACCACAGCCCCAGGTCACCGGGTCAGGTCGGCACCCCGGAACCAGGTCCCCGGGTCGTATCGGGTCGCTGCCCCGGGTACCAGTGTCGGGTGACATCCCCGGCCCCAGGTCCCCGGGTCACGTGGGGTCCCCGGCCCGGGTCCCCGGGTTGCATCGGGACACCAGCGAAGGATCACCGGGTCCTGTCGGGTCCCCGGCCCGGGTCCCCTGGACAGGTCGTTAACCCGGCCCCGGGTCACCGGGTCAAGACGGGACACCGGACCAGGTCCCCGAATCCGGTCGACACCACAGCCCCAGGTCACCGGGTCAGGTCGTTACCCCGGCCCCGGGTCACCGGGTCATGTCGGGTCGCTGTCCCGGGTACCAGTGTCAGGTGACCACCCCGGCCCCGGGAGACGGAGTCATACCGGGTCCCCGGCCCGGGTCCCCGGCTCAGGTGGTTACCCTGGCCCCAGGTCACCGGGTCAGGTCGGGACCCCGGACCCAGATCGGGTCATGTCACGTCCCATGCCTGGGTCCCCGGGTTGGATTTTTACTCAGGCCCCGGGTCACAGGGTCATGTCGGCTCAACGGCCTGGGTACAACGGTCTGGTGACCACCCCGACCCCAGATCCCCAGGTCATGACGGGACACCGGAACCAGGTCACCGAGTCCGGTCGACACCACAGCCCCAGGTCACCGGGTCAGGTCGGCACCCCGGAACCAGGTCACCGGGTCCTGTCGGGTCCCCGGCCCAGGTCCCCTGGACAGGTCGTTACCCCGGCCCCGGGTCACCGGGTCATGTCGGGTCGCTGTCCCGGGTACCAGTGTCAGGTGACCACCCCGGCCCCGGGAGACGGAGTCATACCGGGTCCCCGGCCCGGGTCCCCGGGTTGCATCGGGACACCAGCGAAGGATCACCGGGTCCTGTCGGGTCCCCGGCCCGGGTCCCCTGGACAGGTCGTTAACCCGGCCCCGGGTCACCGGGTCATGTCGCGCACCCGGCCTGGTTCCCAGGTTCCGGTGACCACCCCGGCACCAGGACCCCGGGTCACGTGGGGACCCCGGCCCCAGGTCAGCGGGTCACGTGGGGACCCCGGACCCAGGTCACCTTGTAATGTCTGGTACCCGGCCTGGTTCCCAGGTTCCGATGACCACCCCGGCACCAGGACCCCGGGTCACGTGGGGACACCGGCCCCAGGTGACTGGGTCACGTGGGGACACCGGCCCCAGGTCACCGGGTCACGTGGGGACGCCGGACCCAGGTCAGCGGGTCACGTGGGGACACCGGTCCCAGGTCACCGGGTCAGGTCGGGACCCCGGACCCAGGTCGGGTCATGTCACGTCCCATGCCCGGGTCCCCGGGTTGGATTTTTACCCAGGCCCCGGGTCACAGGGTCATGTCGGCTCAACGGCCTGGGTACAACGGTCTGGTGACCACCCCGACCCCAGGTCCCCGGGTCATGCGGGACCCCGAACCCAGGTCCACGAGTCCGTCGACACCACAGCCCCGGGTCACCGGGTCGTGTCGGGTACCTGGCCTGGTTCCCAGGTTCCGATGACCACCCCGGCACCAGGACCCCGGGTCACGTGGGGACCCCGGACCCAGGTCAGCGGGTCACGTGGAGACACCGGCCCCAGGTCACCGGGTCACGTGGGGACACCGGCCCCAGGTCACCGGGTCAGGTCGGGACCCCGGACCCAGGTCGGCTCATGTCACGTCCCATGCCCGGGTCCCCGGGTTGGATTTTTACCCAGGCCCCGGGTCACAGGGTCATGTCGGCTCAACGGCCTGGGTACAACGGTCTGGTGACCACCCCGACCCCAGGTCCCCGGGTCATGCGGGACACCGGACCAGGTCCCCGAGTCCGGTCGACACCACAGCCCCAGGTCACCGGGTCAGGTCGGCACCCCGGAACCAGGTCCCCGGGTCGTATCGGGTCGCTGCCCCGGGTACCAGTGTCGGGTGACATCCCCTGCCCCAGGTCCCCGGGTCACGTGGGGTCCCCGGCCCGGGTCCCCGGGTTGCATCGGGACACCAGCGAAGGATCACCGGGTCCTGTCGGGTCCCCGGCCCGGGTCCCCTGGACAGGTCGTTAACCCGGCCCCGGGTCACCGGGTCATGTCGTGCACCCGGCCTGGTTCTCAGGTTCCGGTGACCACCCCGGCACCAGGACCCCGGGTCACGTGGGGACACCGGCACCAGGAACCCGGGTCACGTGGGGACACCGGCCCCAGGTCACCTGGTCATGTCTGGTACCCGGCCTGGTTCCCAGGTTCCGATGACCACCCCGGCACCAGGACCCCGGGTCACGTGGGGACACCGGCCCCAGGTCACCGGGTCACGTGGGGACCCCGGACCCAGGTCAGCGGGTCACGTGGGGACACCGGCCCCCGGTCACCGGGTCAGGTCGGGACCCCGGACCCAGGTCGGGTCATGTCACGTCCCATGCCCGGGTCCCCGGCTTGGATTTTTACCCAGGCCCCGGGTCACAGGGTCATGTCGGCTCAACGGCCTGGGTACAACGGTCTGGTGACCACCCCGACCCCAGGTCCCCGGGTCATGCGGGACACCGGACCAGGTCCCCGAGTCCGGTTGACACCACAGCCCCAGGTCACCGGGTCAGGTCGGCACCCCGGAACCAGGTCACCGGGTCCTGTCGGGTCCCCGGCCCAGGTCCCCTGGACAGGTCGTTACCCCGGCCCCGGGTCACCGGGTCATGTCGGGTCGCTGTCCCGGGTAGCAGTGTCAGGTGACCACCCCGGCCCCGGGAGACGGAGTCATACCGGGTCCCCGGCCCGGGTCCCCGGGTCAGGTGGTTACCCTGGCCCCAGGTCAGCGGGTCAGGTCGGGACCCCGGACCCAGGTCCCCGGGTCGTATCGGGTCGCTGCCCCGGGTACCAGTGTCGGGTGACATCCCCGGCCCCAGGTCCCCGGGTCACGTGGGGTCCCCGGCCCGGGTCCCCGGGTTGCATCGGGACACCAGCGAAGGATCACCGGGTCCTGTCGGGTCCCCGGCCCGGGTCCCCTGGACAGGTCGTTAACCCGGCCCCGGGTCACCGGGTCATGTCGCGCACCCGGCCTGGTTCCCAGGTTCCGGTGACCACCCCGGCACCAGGACCCCGGGTCACGTGGGGACACCGGCCCCAGGTCAGCGGGTCACATGGGGACCCCGGACCCAGGTCACCTGGTCATGTCTGGTACCCGGCCTGGTTCCCAGGTTCCGATGACCACCCCGGCACCAGGACCCCGGGTCACGTGGGGACACCGGCCCCAGGTGACCGGGTTACGTGGGGACACCGGCCCCAGGTCACCGGGTCACGTGGGGACCCCGGACCCAGGTCAGCGGGTCACGTGGGGACACCGGCCCCAGGTCACCGGGTCAGGTCGGGACCCCGGACCCAGGTCGGGTCATGTCACGTCCCATGCCCGGGTCCCCGGGTTGGATTTTTACCCAGGCCCCGGGTCACAGGGTCATGTCGGCTCAACGGCCTGGGTACAACGGTCTGGTGACCACCCCGACCCCAGGTCCCCGGGTCATGCGGGACCCCAAACCCAGGTCCACGAGTCCGTCGACACCACAGCCCCGGGTCACCGGGTCGTGTCGGGTACCTGGCCTGGTTCCCAGGTTCCGATGACCACCCCGGCACCAGGACCCCGGGTCACGTGGGGACACCGGCCCCAGGTCAGCGGGTCACGTGGGGACACCGGACCCAGGTCACCTGGTCATGTCTGGTATCCAGCCTGGTTCCCAGGTTCCGATGACCACCCCGGCACCAGGACCCCGGGTCACGTGGAGACATCGGCCCCAGGTCACCAGGTCAGGTCGGGACCCCGGACCCAGGTCGGGTCATGTCACGTCCCATGCCCGGGTCCCCGGGTTGGATTTTTACCCAGGCCCCGGGTCACAGGGTCATGTCGGCTCAACGGCCGGGGTACAACGGTCTGGTGACCACCCCGACCCCAGGTCCCCGGGTCATGCGGGACACCGGACCAGGTCCCCGAGTCCGGTCGACACCACAGCCCCAGGTCACAGGGTCAGGTCGGCACCCCGGAACCAGGTCACCGGGTCATGTCGGGACCCAGCCCGGGTCCCCGGGACGGGTTTTTACCCAAGCCCCAGATCACCGGGTCCTGTCGGGTCCCCGGCCCAGGTCCCCTGGACAGGTCGTTACCCTGGCCCCAGGTCACCGGGTCAGGTCGGGACCCCGGACCCAGGTCCCCGGGTCGTATCGGGTCGCTGCCCCGGGTACCAGTGTCGGGTGACATCCCCGGCCCCAGGTCCCCGGGTCACGTGGGGACCCCGGCCCGGGTCCCCGGGTTGCATCGGGACACCAGCGAAGGATCACCGGGTCCTGTCGGGTCCCCGGCCCGGGTCCCATGGACAGGTCGT
Organism: Somateria mollissima; assembly: GCA_951411735.1. NCBI lineage: Eukaryota > Metazoa > Chordata > Aves > Anseriformes > Anatidae > Somateria > Somateria mollissima. The sequence goes on along the minus strand of CATOCB010000091.1, from coordinate 687,028 downwards.
TAACCCGGCCCCGGGTCACTGGGTCATGTCGCGCACCCGGCCTGGTTCCCAGGTTCCGGTGACCACCCTGGCACCAGGACCCCGGGTCACGTGGGGACCCCGGACCCAGGTCAGCGGGTCACGTGGGGACCCCGGCACCAGGACCCCGGGTCACGTGGGGACCCCGGCCCCAGGTCAGCGGGTCACGTGGGGACCCCGGACCCAGGTCACCTGGTCATGTCTGGTACCCAGCCTGGTTCCCAGGTTCCGATGACCACCCCGGCACCAGGACCCCGGGTCACGTGGGGACACCGGCCCCAGGTGACCGGGTCACGTGGGGACACCGGCCCCAGGTCACCGGGTCACGTGGGGACCTCGGACCCAGGTCAGCGGGTCACGTGGGGACACCGGCCCCAGGTCACCGGGTCAGGTCGGGACCCCGGACCCAGGTCGGGTCATGTCACGTCCCATGCCCGGGTCCCCGGGTTGGATTTTTACCCAGGCCCCGGGTCACAGGGTCATGTCGGATCAACGGCCTGGGTACAACGGTCTGGTGACCACCCCGACCCCAGGTCCCCGGGTCATGACGGGACACCGGACCAGGTCCCCGAGTCCGGTCGACACCACAGCCCCAGGTCACCGGGTCAGGTCGGCACCCCGGAACCAGGTCACCGGGTCCTGTCGGGTCCCCGGCCCAGGTTCCCTGGACAGGTCGTTACCCCGGCCCCGGGTCACCGGGTCATGTTGGGTCGCTGTCCCGGGTACCAGTGTCAGGTGACCACCCCGGCCCCGGGAGACGGAGTCATACCGGGTCCCCGGCCCAGGTCCCCGGGTCAGGTGGTTACCCTGGCCCCAGGTCACCGGGTCAGGTCGGGACCCCGGACCCAGGTCCCCGGGTCGTATCGGGTCGCTGCCCCGGGTACCAGTGTCGGGTGACATCCCCGGCCCCAGGTCCCCGGGTCACGTGGGGTCCCGGGCCCGGGTCCCCGGGTTGCATCGGGACACCAGCGAAGGATCACCGGGTCCTGTCGGGTCCCCGGCCCGGGTCCCCTGGACTGGTCGTTAACCCGGCCCCGGGTCACCGGGTCATGTCGCGCACCCGGCCTGGTTCCCAGGTTCCGGTGACCACCCCGGCCCCAGGTCAGAGGGTCACGTGGGGACACCGGCCCCAGGTCACCGCGTTAGGTCGGGACCTCGAACCCAGGTCCACGAGTCCGTCGACACCACAGCCCCGGGTCACCGGGTCGTGTCGGGTACCTGGCCTGGTTCCAAGGTTCCGGTGACCACCCTGGCACCAGGACCCCGGGTCACGTGGGGTCCCCGGCCCGGGTCCCCTGGACAGGTCGTTAACCCGGCCCCGGTCACAGGGTCATGTCTCGCACCCGGCCTGGTTCCCAGGTTCCGGTGACCACCCCGGCAACAGGACCCCAGGTCACGTGGGGACCCCGGCCCCAGGTCAGCGGGTAAAGTGGGGACCCCGGCACCAGGACCCCGGGTCACGTGGGGACACCGGCCCCAGGTCAGCGGGTCACGTGGGGACCCCGGACCCAGGTCACCTGGTCATGTCTGGTACCCAGCCTGGTTCCCAGGTTCCGATGACCACCCCGGCACCAGGACCCCGGGTCACGTGGGGACACCGGACCCAGGTGACCGGGTCACGTGGGGACACCGGCCCCAGGTCACCGGGTCAGGTCGGGACCCCGGACCCAGGTCGGGTCATGTCACGTCCCATGCCCGGGTCCCCGGGTTGGATTTTTACCCAGGCCCCGGGTCACAGGGTCATGTCGGGTCAACGGCCTGGGTACAACGGTCTGGTGACCACCCCGACCCCAGGTCCCCGGGTCATGACGGGACACCGGACCAGGTCCTTGAGTCCGGTCAACACCACAGCCCCAGGTCACCGGGTCAGGTCGGCACCCCGGAACCAGGTCACCGGGTCCTGTCGGGTCCCCGGCCCAGGTCCCCTGGACAGGTCGTTACCCCGGCCCCGGGTCACCGGGTCATGTCGGGTCGCTGTCCCGGGTAGCAGTGTCAGGTGACCACCCCGGCCCCGGGAGACGGAGTCATACCGGGTCCCCGGCCCGGGTCCCCGGGTCAGGTGGTTACCCTGGCCCCAGGTCACCGGGTCAGGTCGGGACCCCGGACCCAGGTCCCCGGGTCGTATTGGGTCGCTGCCCCGGGTACCAGTGTCGGGTGACATCCCCGGCCCCAGGTCCCCGGGTCACGTGGGGTCCCCAGCCTGGGTCCCCGGGTTGCATCGGGACACCAGCGAAGGATCACCGGGTCCTGTCGGGTCCCCGGCCCGGGTCCCCTGGACAGGTCGTTAACCCGGCCCCGGGTCACCGGGTCATGTCGCGCACCCGGCCTGGTTCCCAGGTTCCGGTGACCACCCCGGCCCCAGGTCAGCGGGTCACGTGGGGACCCCGGCACCAGGACCCCGGGTCACGTGGGGACACCGGCCCCAGGTCACCGCGTTAGGTCGGGACCTCGAACCCAGGTCCACGAGTCCGTCGACACCACAGCCCCGGGTCACCGGGTCGTGTCGGGTACCTGGCCTGGTTCCAAGGTTCCGATGACCACCCTGGCACCAGGACCCCGGGTCACGTGGGGTCCCCGGCCCGGGTCCCCTGGACAGGTCGTTAACCCGGCCCCGGGTCACAGGGTCATGTCTCGCACCCGGCCTGGTTCCCAGGTTCCGGTGACCACCCCGGCACCAGGACCCCGGGTCACGTGGGGACACCGGCCCCAGGTCAGCGGGTCACGTGGGGACACCGGCCCCAGGTCACTGGGTCACGTGGGGACCCCGGACCCAGGTCACCTGGTCATGTCTGGTACCCAGCCTGGTTCCCAGGTTCCGGTGACAACCCCGGCACCAGGACCCCGGGTCACGTGGGGACACCGGCCCCAGGTCAGCGGGTCACGTGGGGACCCCGGCACCAGGACCCCGGGTCACGTGGGGACCCCGGCCCCAGGTCACCGCGTCAGGTCGGGACCCCGAACCCAGGTCCACGAGTCCGTCGACACCACAGCCCCGGGTCACCGGGTCGTGTCGGGTACCTGGCCTGGTTCCCAGGTTCCGATGACCACCCCGGCACCAGGACCCCGGGTCACGTGGGGACCCCGGCCCCAGGTCACCGGGTCACGTGGGGACCCCGGACCCAAGTCACCTGGTCATGTCTGGTACCCAGCCTGGTTCCCAGGTTCTGATGACCACCCCGGCACCAGGACCCCGGGTCACGTGGGGACACCGGCCCCAGGTGACCGGGTCACGTGGGGACCCCGGCCCCAGGTGACCGGGTCACGTGGGGACCCCGGACCCAGGTCAGCGGGTCACGTGGGGACACCGGCCCCAGGTCACCGGGTCAGGTCGGCACCCCGGACCCAGGTCGGGTCATGTCACGTCCCATGCCCGGGTCCCCGGGTTGGATTTTTACCCAGGCCCCGGGTCACAGGGTCATGTCGGCTCAACGGCCTGGGTACAACGGTCTGGTGACCACCCCGACCCCAGGTCCCCGGGTCATGACGGGACACCGGACCAGGTCCCCGAATCCGGTCGACACCACAGCCCCAGGTCACCGGGTCAGGTCGGCACCCCGGAACCAGGTGACCGGGTCCTGTCGGGTCCCCGGCCCAGGTCCCCTGGACAGGTCGTTACCCCGGCCCCGGGTCACCGGGTCATGTCGGGTCGCTGTCCCGGGTAGCAGTGTCAGGTGACCACCCCGGCCCCGGGAGACGGAGTCATACCGGGTCCCCGGCCCGGGTCCCCGGGTCAGGTGGTTACCCTGGCCCCAGGTCACCGGGTCAGGTCGGGACCCCGGACCCAGGTCCCCGGGTCGTATCGGGTCGCTGCCCCGGGTACCAGTGTCGGGTGACATCCCCGGCCCCAGGTCCCCGGGTCACGTGGTGTCCGCGGCCCGGGTCCCCGGGTTGCATCGGGACACCAGCGAAGGATCACCGGGTCCTGTCGGTTCCCCAGCCCGGGTCCCCTGGACAGGTCGTTAACCCGGCCCCGGGTCACCGGGTCATGTCGCGCACCCGGCCTGGTTCCCAGGTTCCGGTGACCACCCCGGCACCAGGACCCCGGGTCACGTGGGGACCCCGGCCCCAGGTCAGCGGGTCACGTGGGGACCCCGGCCCCAGGTCAGCGGGTCACGTGGGGACACCGGCCCCAGGTCAGCGGGTCACGTGGGGACCCCGGACCCAGGTCACCTGGTCATGTCTGGTACCCAGCCTGGTTCCCAGGATCCGATGACCACCCCGGCACCAGGACCCCGGGTCACGTGGGGACACCGGCCCCAGGTGACCGGGTCACGTGGGGACACCGGCCCCAGGTCACCGGGTCACATGGGGACCCCGGACCCAGGTCAGCGGGTCACGTGGGGACACCGGCTCCAGGTCACCGGGTCAGGTCGGCACCCCGGACCCAGGTCGGTTCATGTCACGTCCCATGCCCGGGTCCCCGGGTTGGATTTTTACCCAGGCCCCGGGTCACAGGGTCATGTCTGCTCAACGGCCTGGGTACAACGGTCTGGTGACCACCCCGACCCCAGGTCCCCGGGTCATGACGGGACACCGGACCAGGTCCCCGAGTCCGGTCGACACCACAGCCGCAGGTCACCGGGTCAGGTCGGCACCCCGGAACCAGGTCACCGGGTCCTGTCGGGTCGGTGTCCCGGGTAGCAGTGTCAGGTGACCACCCCGGCCCCGGGAGACGGAGTCATACCGGGTCCCCGGCCCGGGTCCCCGGGTCAGGTGGTTACCCTGGCCCCAGGTCACCGGGTCAGGTCGGGACCCCGGACCCAGGTCCCCGGGTCGTATTGGGTCGCTGCCCCGGGTACCAGTGTCGGGTGACATCCCCAGCCCCAGGTCCCCGGGTCACGTGGGGTCCCGGGCCCGGGTCCCCGGGTTGCATCGGGACACCAGCGAAGGATCACCGGGTCCTGTCGGGTCCCCGGCCCGGGTCTCCTGGACAGGTCGTTAACCCGGCCCCGGGTCACCGGGTCATGTCGCGCACCCGGCCTGGTTCCCAGGTTCCGGTGACCACCCCGGCCCCAGGTCAGCGGGTCACGTGGGGACCCCGGCCCCAGGTCAGCGGGTCACGTGGGGACACCGGCCCCAGGTCACCGCGTCAGGTCGGGACCCCGAACCCAGGTCCACGAGTCCGTCGACACCACAGCCCCGGGTTACAGGGTCGTGTCGGGTACCTGGCCTGGTTCCCAGGTTCCGATGACCACCCCGGCACCAGGACCCCGGGTCACGTGGGGACACCGGCCCCAGGTCAGAGGGTCACGTGGGGACACCGGACCCAGGTCAGCAGGTCACGTGGGGACCCCGGACCCAGGTCACCTGGTCATGTCTGGTACCCAGCCTGGTTCCCAGGTTCCGATGACCACCCCGGCACCAGGACCCCGGGTCACGTGGGGACACCGGCCCCAGGTGACCGGGTCACGTGGGGACACCGGCCCCAGGTGACCGGGTCACGTGGGGACCCCGGACCCAGGTCAGCGGGTCACATGGGGACACCGGCTCCAGGTCACCGGGTCAGGTCGGGACCCCGGACCCAGGTCCCCGGGTCGTATCGGGTCGCTGCCCCGGGTACCAGTGTCGGGTGACATCCCCGGCCCCAGGTCCCCGGGTCACGTGGGGTCCCCGGCCCGGGTCTCCGGGTTGCATCGGGACACCAGCAAAGGATCACCGGGTCCTGTCGGGTCCCCGGCCCGGGTCCCCTGGACAGGTCGTTAACCAGGCCCCGGGTCACCGGGTCATGTCGCGCACCCGGCCTGGTTCCCAGGTTCCGATGACCACCTGGGCACCAGGACCCCGGGTCACGTGGGGACACCGTCCCCAGGTCAGCGGGTCACGTGGGGACCCCGGACCCAGGTCACCTGGTCATGTCTGGTACCCAGCCTGGTTCCCAGGTTCCGATGACCACCCCGGCACCAGGACCCCGGGTCACGTGGGGACACCGGCCCCAGGTGACCGGGTCACGTGGGGACACCGGCCCCAGGTCAGCGGGTCACGTGGGGACCCCGGCCCCAGGTCACCGGGTCACGTGGGGTCACCGGCCCCAGGTCAGAGGGTCACGTGGGGACCCCGGACCCAGGTCACCTGGTCATGTGTGGTACCCAGCCTGGTTCCCAGGTTCCGATGACCACCCCGGCCCCAGGTCACCGGGTCACGTGGGGACACCGGCCCCAGGTGACCGGGTCAAGTGGGGACACCGGCCCCAGGTAACCGGGTCATAGCGGGTCCCCGGACCCAGGTCGGGTCATGTCACGTCCCATGCCCGGGTCCCCGGGTTGGATTTTTACCCAGGCCCCGGGTCACAGGGTCATGTCGGGTCAACGGCCTGGGTACAAGGGTCTGGTGACCACCCCGACCCCAGGTCCCCGGGTCATGACGGGACACCGGACCAGGTCCCCGAGTCCGGTCGACACCACAGCCCCAGGTCACCGGGTCACGTCGGCACCCCGGAACCAGGTCACCGGGTCATGTCGGGACCCAGCCTGGGTCCCCGGGACGGGTTTTTACCCCAGCCGCAGATCACCGGGTCCTGTCGGGTCCCCGGGTTGGGTCCCCTGGACAGGTCGGCACCCAGGCCCCGGGTCACGGGGTCATGTCGCGCACCCGGCCTGGTTCCCACGTTCCGGTGACCACCCCGGCACCAGGACCCCGGGTCACGTGGGGACCCCGGCCCCAGTTCAGCGGGTCACGTGGGGACACCGGCCCCAGGTCACCGCGTCAGGTCGGGACCCCGAACCCAGGTCCACGAGTCCGTCGACACCACAGCCCCGGGTCACCGGGTCGTGTCGGGTAACCGGCCTGGTTCCAAGGTTCCGATGACCACCTGGGCACCAGGACCCCGGGTCACGTGGGGACACCGGCCCCAGGTGACCGGGTCACGTGGGGACACCGGCCCCAGGTCATCGGGTCACGTGGGGACACCAGCCCCAGGTGACCGGGTCACGTGGGGTCACCGGCCCCAGGTGACCCGGTCACGTGGGGTCACCGGCCCCAGGTGACCGGGTCACGTGGGGTCACCGGCCCCAGGTGACTGGGTCACGTGGGGTCACCGGCACCAGGTGACCGGGTCACGTGGGGTCACCGGCCCCAGGTGACCCGGTCTCGTGGGGTCACCGGCCCCAGGTCAGCGGGTCACGTGGGGACACCGGCCCCAGGTGACCGGGTCACGTGGGGTCACCGTCCCCAGGTCAGCGGGTCACGTGGGGACACCGGCCCCAGGTCACCGCGTCAGGTCGGGACCCCGAACCCAGGTCCACGAGTCCGTCGACACCACAGCCCCGGGTCACCGGGTCGTGTCGGGTAACCGGCCTGGTTCCCAGGTTCCGATGACCACCCCGGCACCAGGACCCCGGGTCACGTGGGGACACCGGCCCCAGGTCAGCGGGTCACGTGGGGACACCGGCCCCAGGTGACCGGGTCACGTGGGGACACCGGCCCCAGGTAACCAAGGCAGGTCGGGACCCAGCCCGGGTCCCCTGGACGGGTTTTTACCCCAGCCGCAGATCACCGGGTCCTGTCGGGTCCCCGGCCCGGGTCCCCTGGACAGGTCGATAACCTGGCCCCAGGTCACCCGGTCATCTCGCGCACCCGGCCTGGTTCCCAGGTTCCGATGTCCACCCCGGCACCAGGACCCCGGGTCACGTGGGGACACCGGCCCCAGGTGACCGGGTCACGTGGGGTCACCGTCCCCAGGTCAGCGGGTCACGTGGGGACCCCGGCCCCAGGTCACCGGGTCACGTGGGGTCACCGGCCCCAGGTCAGAGGGTCACGTGGGGACCCCGGACCCAGGTCACCTGGTCATGTGTGGTACCCAGCCTGGTTCCCAGGTTCCGATGACCACCCCGGCCCCAGGTCAGCGGGTCACGTGGGGACACCGGCCCCAGGTAACCGGGTCACGTGGGGACACTGGCCCCAGGTCACCGGGTCATAGCGGGTCCCCGGACCCAGGTCGGGTCATGTCACGTCCCATGCCCGGGTCCCCGGGTTGGATTTTTACCCAGGCCCCGGGTCACAGGGTCATGTCGGGTCAACGGCCTGGGTACAAGGGTCTGGTGACCACCCCGACCCCAGGTCCCCGGGTCATGACGGGACACCGGACCAGGTCCCCGAGTCCGGTCGACACCACAGCCCCAGGTCACCGGGTCAGGTCGGCACCCCGGAACCAGGTCACCGGGTCATGTCGCGCACCCGGCCTGGTTCCCACGTTCAGGTGACCACCCCGGCACCAGGATCCCGGGTCCCGTGGAGACCCCGGCCCCAGGTGACCGGGTCACGTGGGGACACCGGCCCCAGGTCAGCGGGTCACGTGGGGTCACCAGCCCCAGGTCAGCGGGTCACGTGGGGACACCGGCCCCAGGTGACCGGGTCACGTGGGGACACCGGCCCCAGGTCACCGCGTCAGGTCGGGACCCCGAACCCAGGTCCACGAGTCCGTCGACACCACAGCCCCCGGTCACCGGGTCGTGTCGGGTAACCGGCCTGGTTCCCAGGTTCCGATGACCACCCCGGCACCAGGACCCCGGGTCACGTGGGGACACCGGCCCAAGGTGACCGGGTCACGTGGGGTCACCGGCCCCAGGTCAGCGGGTCACGTAGGGACACCGGCCCCAGGTGACCGGGTCACGTGGGGACACCGGCCCCAGGTGACCGGGTCACGTGGGGACACCGGCCCCAGGTGACCGGGTCACGTGGGGACCCCGGACCCAGGTCAGCGGGTCACGTGGGGACACCGGCCCCAGGTGACCGGGTCACGTGGGGACACCGGCCCCAGGTAACCAAGGCAGGTCGGGACCCAGCCCGGGTCCCCGGGACAGGTTTTTACCCCAGCCGCAGATCACCGGGTCCTGTCGGGTCCCCGGCCCGGGTCCCCTGGACAGGTCGATAACCTGGCCCCAGGTCACCCGGTCATCTCGCGCACCCGGCCTGGTTCCCAGGTTCCGATGACCACCACGGCACCAGGACCCCGGGTCACGTGGGGACACCGGCCCAAGGTCACCGGGTCACGTGGGGTCACCGGCCCCAGGTCAGCGGGTCACGTGGGGACCCCGGACCCAGGTCACCGGGTCATGTCGGGACCCAGCCTGGGTCCCCGGGACGGGTTTTTACCCCAGCCGCAGATCACCGGGTCCTGTCGGGTACCCGGGTCGGGTCCCCTGGACAGGTCGGCACCCCGGCCCCGGGTCACGGGGTCATGTCGGGTCGCTGTCCCGGGTACCAGTGTCAGGTGACCACCCCGGCCCCGGGAGACGGAGTCATACCGGGTCCCCGGGTTGCATCAGGACACCAGCGAAGGACCACCGGGTCCTGTCGGGTCCCCGGCCCGGGTCCCCTGGACAGGTCGTTAACCCGGCCCCAGGTCACCGAGTCATGTCGCGCACCCGGCCTGGTTCCCACGTTCCGGTGACCACCGCGGCACCAGGACCTCAGGTCACGTGGGGACCCCGGCCCCAGGTCAGCGGGTCACGTGGGGACACCGGCCCCAGGTCACCGCGTCAGGTCGGGACCCCGAACACAGGTCCACGAGTCCGTCGACACCACAGCCCCGGGTCACCGGGTCGTGTCGGGTAACCGGCCTGGTTCCAAGGTTCCGATGACCACCCCGGCACCAGGACCCCGGGTCACGTGGGGACACCGGCCCCAGGTGACCGGGTCACGTGGGGACACCGGCCCCAGGTCATCGGGTCACGTGGGGACACCGGCCCCAGGTGACCAGGTCACGTGGGGTCACCGGCCCCAGGTGACCGGGTCACGTGGGGTCACCGGCCCCACGTGATCCGGTCACGTGGGGTCACCGGCCCCAGGTGACCGGGTCACGTGGGGTCACCGGCCCCAGGTGACCGGGTCACGTGGGGTCACCGGCCCCAGGTGACCGGGTCATGTAGGGTCACCGGCCCCAGGTGCCCGGGTAACGTGGGGACACCGGCCCCAGGTGACCGGGTCACGTGGGGTCACCGGCCCCAGGTGACCGGGTCACGTGGGGACACCGGCCCCAGGTGACCGGGTCACGTGGGGTCACCGGCCCCAGATCAGCGGGTCACGTGGGGACACCGGCCCCAGGTGACCAGGTCACGTGGGGTCACCGGCCCCAGGTGACACGGTCACGTGGGGTCACCGGCCCCAGGTGATCGGGTCACGTGGGGTCACAGGCCCCAGGTGACCGGGTCACGTAGGGACACCGGCCCCAGGTGACCGGGTCACGTGGGGTCACCGGCCCCAGGTGACCGGGTCACGTGGGGACACCGGCCCCAGGTGACCCGGTCACGTGGGGTCACCGGCCCCAGGTGACCGGGTCACGTGGGGTCACCGGACCCAGGTGACCGGGTCACGTGGGGTCACCGGCCCCAGGTCAGCGGGTCACGTGGGGACACCGGCCCCAGGTGACCGGGTCACGTGGGGTCACCGGCCCCAGGTCAGCGGGTCACGTGGGGACACCGGCCCCAGGTGACCGGGTCACGTGGGGACACCGGCCCCAGGTCAGCGGGTCACGTGGGGACCCCGGCCCCAGGTCAGCGGGTCACGTGGGGACCCCGGCCCCAGGTCAGCGGGTCACGTGGGGACACCGGCCCCAGGTCAGCGGGTCACGTGGGGACACCGGCCCCAGGTCAGTGGGTCACGTGGGGACACCGGCCCCAGGTAACCAAGGCAGGTCGGAACCCAGCCCGGGTCCCCGGGACGGGTTTTTACCCCAGCCGCAGATCACCGGGTCCTGTCGGGTCCCCGGCCCGGGTCCCCTGGACAGGTCGATAACCCGGCCCCAGGTCACTCGGTCATCTCGCGCACCCGGCCTGGTTCCCAGGTTCCGATGACCACCCCGGCACCAGGACCCCAGGTCACGTGGGGACCCCGGCCCCAGGTGACCGGGTCACGTGGGGTCACCGTCCCCAGGTCAGCGGGTCACGTGGGGACCCCGGACCCAGGTCACCGGATCACGTGGGGTCACCGGCCCCAGGTCAGAGGGTCACGTGGGGACCCCGGACCCAGGTCACCTGGTCATGTCTGGTACCCAGCGTGGTTCCCAGGTTCCGATGACCTCCCCGGCACCAGGACCCCGGGTCACGTGGGGACACCGGCCCCAGGTGACCGGGTCACGTGGCGTCACCGGCCCCAGGTCAGCGGGTCACGTGGGGTCACCGGCCCCAGGTCAGCGGGTCACGTGGGGACACCGGCCCCAGGTGACCGGGTCACGTGGGGACACCGGCCCCAGGTCAGAGGGTCACGTGGGGACCCCGGACCCAGGTCACCGGGTCATGTCGGGACCCAGCCTGGGTCCCCGGGACGGGTTTTTACCCCAGCCGCAGATCACCGGGTCCTGTCGGGTACCCGGGTCGGGTCCCCTGGACAGGTCGGCACCCCCGGCCCCGGGTCACGGGGTCATGTCGGGTCGCTGTCCCGGGTACCAGTGTCAGGTGACCACCCCGGCCCCGGGAGACGGAGTCATACCGGGTCCCCGGCCCAGGTCCCCGGGTTGCATCGGGACACCAGCGAAGGACCACCGGGTCCTGTCGGGTCCCCGGCCCGGGTCCCCTGGACAGGTCGTTAACCCGGCCCCAGGTCACCGGGTCATGTCGCGCACCCGGCCTGGTTCCCACGTTCCGGTGACCACCCCGGCACCAGGACCCCGGGTCCCGTGGGGACCCCGGCCCAAGGTGACCGGGTCACGTGGGGTCACCGGCCCCAGGTCAGCGGGTCACGTGGGGACACCGGCCCCAGGTCACCGGGTCACGTGGGGACCCCGGCCCCAGGTCAGCGGGTCACGTGGGGATCCCGGCCCCAGGTCAGCGGGTCACGTGGGGACACCGGCCCCAGGTCAGCGGGTCACGTGGGGACACCGGCCCCAGGTAACCAAGGCAGGTCGGGACCCAGCCCGGGTCCCCGGGACGGGTTTTTACCCCAGCCGCAGATCACCGGGTCCTGTCGGGTCCCCGGCCCGGGTCCCCTGGACAGGTCGATAACCCGGCCCCAGGTCACCCGGTCATCTCGCGCACCCGGCCTGGTTCCCAGGTTCCGATGACCACCCCGGCACCAGGACCCCGGGTCACGTGGGGACCCCGGCCCCAGCAGACCGGGTCACGTGGGGTCACTGTCCCCAGGTCAGCGGGTCACGTGGGGACCCCGGACCCAGGTCACCTAGTCATGTGTGGTACCCAGCCTGGTTCCCAGGTTCCGATGACCTCCCCGGCACCAGGACCCCGGGTCACGTGGGGACACCGGCACCAGGTGACCGGGTCACGTGGGGTCACCGGCCCCAGGTCAGCGGGTCACGTGGGGTCACCGGCCCCAGGTCAGCGGGTCACGTGGGGACACCGGCCCCAGGTGACCGGGTCACGTGGGGACACCGGCCCCAGGTCAGCGGGTCACGTGGGGACACCGGCCCCAGGTGACCGGGTCACGTGGGGACACCGGCCCCAGGTGACCGGGTCACGTGGGGTCACCGGCCCCAGGTCAGCGGGTCACGTGGGGACCCCGGCCCCAGGTCACCGGGTCACGTGGGGTCACCGGCCCCAGGTCAGAGGGTCACGTGGGGACCCCGGACCCAGGTCACCTGGTCATGTGTGGTACCCAGCCTGGTTCCCAGGTTCCGATGACCTCCCCGGCACCAGGACCCCGGGTCACGTGGGGACACCGGCCCCAGGTGACCGGGTCACGTGGCGTCACCGTCCCCAGGTCAGCGGGTAACGTGGGGTCACCGGCCCCAGGTCAGCGGGTCACGTGGGGACACCGGCCCCAGGTCACCGGGTCACGTGGGGACACCGGCCCCAGGTCAGAGGGTCACGTGGGGACCCCGGACCCAGGTCACCGGGTCATGTCGGGACCCAGCCTGGGTCCCCGGGACGGGTTTTTACCCCAGCCGCAGATCACCGGGTCCTGTCGGGTACCCGGGTCGGGTCCCCTGGACAGGTCGGCACCCCGGCCCCGGGTCACGGGGTCATGTCGCGTCGCTGTCCCGGGTACCAGTGTCAGGTGACCACCCCGGCCCCGGGAGACGGAGTCATACCGGGTCCCCGGCCCGGGTCCCCGGGTTGCATCGGGACACCAGCGAAGGACCACCGGGTCCTGTCGGGTCCCCGGCCCGGGTCTCCTGGACAGGTCGATAACCCGGCCCCAGGTCACCCGGTCATCTCGCGCACCCGGCCTGGTTCCCAGGTTCCGATGACCACCCCGGCACCAGGACCCCGGGTCACGTGGGGACCCCGGCCCCAGGTGACCGGGTCACGTGGGGTCACCGGCCCCAGGTCAGCGGGTCACGTGGGGACCCCGGCCCCAGGTCACCGGGTCACGTGGGGTCACCGGCCCCAGGTCAGAGGGTCACGTGGGGACCCCGGACCCAGGTCACCTGGTCATGTGTGGTACCCAGCCTGGTTCCCAGGTTCCGATGACCTCCCCGGCACCAGGACCCCGGGTCACGTGGGGACACCGGCCCCAGGTGACCGGGTCACGTGGGGACACCGGCCCCAGGTGACCGGGTCACGTGGGGTCACCGGCCCCAGGTCAGCGGGTCACGTTGGGACACCGGCCCCAGGTCACCGGGTCACGTGGGGACCCCGGCCCCAGGTCAGCGGGTCACGTGGGGACACCGGCCCCAGGTGACCGGGTCACATGGGGACACCGGCCTCAGGTCAGCGGGTCACGTGGGGACACCGGCCCCAGGTCAGCGGGTCACGTGGGGACCCCGGCACCAGGACCCCGGGTCATGTGGGGACACCAGCCCCAGGTAACCGGGTCATACCGAGTCCCCGGACCCAGGTCACCGGGTCAGTTCGGGACCCCGGACCCAGGTCGGGTCATGTCACGTCCCATGCCCGGGTCCCCCGGTTGGATTTTTACCCAGGCCCCGGGTCACAGGGTCATGTCGGGTCAACGGCCTGGGTACAAGGGTCTGGTGACCACCCCGACCCCAGGTCCCCGGGTCATGACGGGACACCGGACCAGGTCCCCGAGTCCGGTCGACACCACAGCCCCAGGTCACCGGGTCACGTCGGCACCCCGGAACCAGGTCACCGGGTCATGTCGGGACCCAGCCCGGGTCCCCGGGACGGGTTTTTACCCCAGCCGCAGATCACCGGGTCCTGTCGGGTACCCGGGTCGGGTCCCCTGGACAGGTCGGCACCCCGGCCCCGGGTCACGGGGTCATGTCGGGTCGCTGTCCCGGGTACCAGTGTCAGGTGACCACCCCGGCCCCGGGAGACGGAGTCATACCGGGTCCCCGGCCCGGGTCCCCGGGTTGCATCGGGACAAAAGCACCGGATCACTGGATCACGTGGGGGCCCGGGCCCGGGTCCCCGGGTTGCATCGGGACACCAGCGAAGGACCACCGGGTCCTGTCGGGTCCCCGGCCCGGGTCCCCTGGACAGGTCGTTAACCCGGCCTCAGGTCACCGGGTCATGTCGCGCACCCGGCCTGGTTCCCACGTTCCGGTGACCACCCCGGCACCAGGACCCCGGGTCCCGTGGGGACCCCGGCCCCAGGTGACCGGGTCACGTGGGGTCACCGGCCCCAGGTCAGCGGGTCACGTGGGGACACCGGCCCCAGGTAACCAAGGCAGGTCGGGACCCCGAACCCAGGTCCACGAGTCCGTCGACACCACAGCCCCGGGTCACCGGGTCGTGTCGGGTAACCGGCCTGGTTCCCAGGTTCCGATGACCACCCCGGCACCAGGACCCCGGGTCACGTGGGGACACCGGCCCCAGGTGACCGGGTCACGTGGGGTCACCGGCCCCAGGTCAGCGGGTCACGTGGGGACACCGGCCCCAGGTCACCGGGTCACGTGGGGACCCCGGCCCCAGGTCAGCGGGTCACGTGGGGATCCCGGCCCCAGGTCAGCGGGTCACGTGGGGACACCGGCCCCAGGTCAGCGGGTCACGTGGGGACACCGGCCCCAGGTAACCAAGGCAGGTCGGGACCCAGCCCGGGTCCCCGGGACGGGTTTTTACCCCAGCCGCAGATCACCGGGTCCTGTCGGGTCCCCGGCCCGGGTCCCCTGGACAGGTCGATAACCCGGCCCCAGGTCACCCGGTCATCTCGCGCACCCGGCCTGGTTCCCAGGTTCCGATGACCACCCCGGCACCAGGACCCCGGGTCACGTGGGGACCCCGGCCCCAGCAGACCGGGTCACGTGGGGTCACTGTCCCCAGGTCAGCGGGTCACGTGGGGACCCCGGACCCAGGTCACCTAGTCATGTGTGGTACCCAGCCTGGTTCCCAGGTTCCGATGACCTCCCCGGCACCAGGACCCCGGGTCACGTGGGGACACCGGCACCAGGTGACCGGGTCACGTGGGGTCACCGTCCCCAGGTCAGCGGGTCACGTGGGGTCACCGGCCCCAGGTCAGCGGGTCACGTGGGGACACCGGCCCCAGGTGACCGGGTCACGTGGGGACACCGGCCCCAGGTCAGCGGGTCACGTGGGGACACCGGCCCCAGGTGACCGGGTCACGTGGGGACACCGGCCCCAGGTGACCGGGTCACGTGGGGTCACCGGCCCCAGGTCAGCGGGTCACGTGGGGACCCCGGCCCCAGGTCACCGGGTCACGTGGGGTCACCGGCCCCAGGTCAGAGGGTCACGTGGGGACCCCGGACCCAGGTCACCTGGTCATGTGTGGTACCCAGCCTGGTTCCCAGGTTCCGATGACCTCCCCGGCACCAGGACCCCGGGTCACGTGGGGACACCGGCCCCAGGTGACCGGGTCACGTGGCGTCACCGTCCCCAGGTCAGCGGGTAACGTGGGGTCACCGGCCCCAGGTCAGCGGGTCACGTGGGGACACCGGCCCCAGGTCACCGGGTCACGTGGGGACACCGGCCCCAGGTCAGAGGGTCACGTGGGGACCCCGGACCCAGGTCACCGGGTCATGTCGGGACCCAGCCTGGGTCCCCGGGACGGGTTTTTACCCCAGCCGCAGATCACCGGGTCCTGTCGGGTACCCGGGTCGGGTCCCCTGGACAGGTCGGCACCCCGGCCCCGGGTCACGGGGTCATGTCGCGTCGCTGTCCCGGGTACCAGTGTCAGGTGACCACCCCGGCCCCGGGAGACGGAGTCATACCGGGTCCCCGGCCCGGGTCCCCGGGTTGCATCGGGACACCAGCGAAGGACCACCGGGTCCTGTCGGGTCCCCGGCCCGGGTCTCCTGGACAGGTCGATAACCCGGCCCCAGGTCACCCGGTCATCTCGCGCACCCGGCCTGGTTCCCAGGTTCCGATGACCACCCCGGCACCAGGACCCCGGGTCACGTGGGGACCCCGGCCCCAGGTGACCGGGTCACGTGGGGTCACCGGCCCCAGGTCAGCGGGTCACGTGGGGACCCCGGCCCCAGGTCACCGGGTCACGTGGGGTCACCGGCCCCAGGTCAGAGGGTCACGTGGGGACCCCGGACCCAGGTCACCTGGTCATGTGTGGTACCCAGCCTGGTTCCCAGGTTCCGATGACCACCCCGGCCCCAGGTCACCGGGTCACGTGGGGACACCGGCCCCAGGTGACCGGGTCAAGTGGGGACACCGGCCCCAGGTAACCGGGTCATAGCGGGTCCCCGGACCCAGGTCGGGTCATGTCACGTCCCATGCCCGGGTCCCCGGGTTGGATTTTTACCCAGGCCCCGGGTCACAGGGTCATGTCGGGTCAACGGCCTGGGTACAAGGGTCTGGTGACCACCCCGACCCCAGGTCCCCGGGTCATGACGGGACACCGGACCAGGTCCCCGAGTCCGGTCGACACCACAGCCCCAGGTCACCGGGTCAGGTCGGCACCCCGGAACCAGGTCACCGGGTCATGTCGGGACCCAGCCTGGGTCCCCGGGACGGGTTTTTACCCCAGCCGCAGATCACCGGGTCCTGTCGGGTCCCCGGGTTGGGTCCCCTGGACAGGTCGGCACCCAGGCCCCGGGTCACGGGGTCATGTCGCGCACCCGGCCTGGTTCCCACGTTCCGGTGACCACCCCGGCACCAGGACCCCGGGTCACGTGGGGACCCCGGCCCCAGTTCAGCGGGTCACGTGGGGACACCGGCCCCAGGTCACCGCGTCAGGTCGGGACCCCGAACCCAGGTCCACGAGTCCGTCGACACCACAGCCCCGGGTCACCGGGTCGTGTCGGGTAACCGGCCTGGTTCCAAGGTTCCGATGACCACCTGGGCACCAGGACCCCGGGTCACGTGGGGACACCGGCCCCAGGTGACCGGGTCACGTGGGGACACCGGCCCCAGGTCATCGGGTCACGTGGGGACACCAGCCCCAGGTGACCGGGTCACGTGGGGTCACCGGCCCCAGGTGACCCGGTCACGTGGGGTCACCGGCCCCAGGTGACCGGGTCACGTGGGGTCACCGGCCCCAGGTGACTGGGTCACGTGGGGTCACCGGCACCAGGTGACCGGGTCACGTGGGGTCACCGGCCCCAGGTGACCCGGTCTCGTGGGGTCACCGGCCCCAGGTCAGCGGGTCACGTGGGGACACCGGCCCCAGGTGACCGGGTCACGTGGGGTCACCGTCCCCAGGTCAGCGGGTCACGTGGGGACACCGGCCCCAGGTCACCGCGTCAGGTCGGGACCCCGAACCCAGGTCCACGAGTCCGTCGACACCACAGCCCCGGGTCACCGGGTCGTGTCGGGTAACCGGCCTGGTTCCCAGGTTCCGATGACCACCCCGGCACCAGGACCCCGGGTCACGTGGGGACACCGGCCCCAGGTCAGCGGGTCACGTGGGGACACCGGCCCCAGGTGACCGGGTCACGTGGGGACACCGGCCCCAGGTAACCAAGGCAGGTCGGGACCCAGCCCGGGTCCCCTGGACGGGTTTTTACCCCAGCCGCAGATCACCGGGTCCTGTCGGGTCCCCGGCCCGGGTCCCCTGGACAGGTCGATAACCTGGCCCCAGGTCACCCGGTCATCTCGCGCACCCGGCCTGGTTCCCAGGTTCCGATGTCCACCCCGGCACCAGGACCCCGGGTCACGTGGGGACACCGGCCCCAGGTGACCGGGTCACGTGGGGTCACCGTCCCCAGGTCAGCGGGTCACGTGGGGACCCCGGCCCCAGGTCACCGGGTCACGTGGGGTCACCGGCCCCAGGTCAGAGGGTCACGTGGGGACCCCGGACCCAGGTCACCTGGTCATGTGTGGTACCCAGCCTGGTTCCCAGGTTCCGATGACCACCCCGGCCCCAGGTCAGCGGGTCACGTGGGGACACCGGCCCCAGGTAACCGGGTCACGTGGGGACACTGGCCCCAGGTCACCGGGTCATAGCGGGTCCCCGGACCCAGGTCGGGTCATGTCACGTCCCATGCCCGGGTCCCCGGGTTGGATTTTTACCCAGGCCCCGGGTCACAGGGTCATGTCGGGTCAACGGCCTGGGTACAAGGGTCTGGTGACCACCCCGACCCCAGGTCCCCGGGTCATGACGGGACACCGGACCAGGTCCCCGAGTCCGGTCGACACCACAGCCCCAGGTCACCGGGTCAGGTCGGCACCCCGGAACCAGGTCACCGGGTCATGTCGCGCACCCGGCCTGGTTCCCACGTTCAGGTGACCACCCCGGCACCAGGATCCCGGGTCCCGTGGAGACCCCGGCCCCAGGTGACCGGGTCACGTGGGGACACCGGCCCCAGGTCAGCGGGTCACGTGGGGTCACCAGCCCCAGGTCAGCGGGTCACGTGGGGACACCGGCCCCAGGTGACCGGGTCACGTGGGGACACCGGCCCCAGGTCACCGCGTCAGGTCGGGACCCCGAACCCAGGTCCACGAGTCCGTCGACACCACAGCCCCCGGTCACCGGGTCGTGTCGGGTAACCGGCCTGGTTCCCAGGTTCCGATGACCACCCCGGCACCAGGACCCCGGGTCACGTGGGGACACCGGCCCAAGGTGACCGGGTCACGTGGGGTCACCGGCCCCAGGTCAGCGGGTCACGTAGGGACACCGGCCCCAGGTGACCGGGTCACGTGGGGACACCGGCCCCAGGTGACCGGGTCACGTGGGGACACCGGCCCCAGGTGACCGGGTCACGTGGGGACCCCGGACCCAGGTCAGCGGGTCACGTGGGGACACCGGCCCCAGGTGACCGGGTCACGTGGGGACACCGGCCCCAGGTAACCAAGGCAGGTCGGGACCCAGCCCGGGTCCCCGGGACAGGTTTTTACCCCAGCCGCAGATCACCGGGTCCTGTCGGGTCCCCGGCCCGGGTCCCCTGGACAGGTCGATAACCTGGCCCCAGGTCACCCGGTCATCTCGCGCACCCGGCCTGGTTCCCAGGTTCCGATGACCACCACGGCACCAGGACCCCGGGTCACGTGGGGACACCGGCCCAAGGTCACCGGGTCACGTGGGGTCACCGGCCCCAGGTCAGCGGGTCACGTGGGGACCCCGGCCCCAGGTCACCGGATCACGTGGGGTCACCGGCCCCAGGTCAGAGGGTCACGTGGGGACCCCGGACCCAGGTCACCGGGTCATGTCGGGACCCAGCCTGGGTCCCCGGGACGGGTTTTTACCCCAGCCGCAGATCACCGGGTCCTGTCGGGTACCCGGGTCGGGTCCCCTGGACAGGTCGGCACCCCGGCCCCGGGTCACGGGGTCATGTCGGGTCGCTGTCCCGGGTACCAGTGTCAGGTGACCACCCCGGCCCCGGGAGACGGAGTCATACCGGGTCCCCGGGTTGCATCAGGACACCAGCGAAGGACCACCGGGTCCTGTCGGGTCCCCGGCCCGGGTCCCCTGGACAGGTCGTTAACCCGGCCCCAGGTCACCGAGTCATGTCGCGCACCCGGCCTGGTTCCCAGGTTCCGGTGACCACCGCGGCACCAGGACCTCAGGTCACGTGGGGACCCCGGCCCCAGGTCAGCGGGTCACGTGGGGACACCGGCCCCAGGTCACCGCGTCAGGTCGGGACCCCGAACACAGGTCCACGAGTCCGTCGACACCACAGCCCCGGGTCACCGGGTCGTGTCGGGTAACCGGCCTGGTTCCAAGGTTCCGATGACCACCCCGGCACCAGGACCCCGGGTCACGTGGGGACACCGGCCCCAGGTGACCGGGTCACGTGGGGACACCGGCCCCAGGTCATCGGGTCACGTGGGGACACCGGCCCCAGGTGACCAGGTCACGTGGGGTCACCGGCCCCAGGTGACCGGGTCACGTGGGGTCACCGGCCCCACGTGATCCGGTCACGTGGGGTCACCGGCCCCAGGTGACCGGGTCACGTGGGGTCACCGGCCCCAGGTGACCGGGTCACGTGGGGTCACCGGCCCCAGGTGACCGGGTCATGTAGGGTCACCGGCCCCAGGTGCCCGGGTAACGTGGGGACACCGGCCCCAGGTGACCGGGTCACGTGGGGTCACCGGCCCCAGGTGACCGGGTCACGTGGGGACACCGGCCCCAGGTGACCGGGTCACGTGGGGTCACCGGCCCCAGATCAGCGGGTCACGTGGGGACACCGGCCCCAGGTGACCAGGTCACGTGGGGTCACCGGCCCCAGGTGACACGGTCACGTGGGGTCACCGGCCCCAGGTGATCGGGTCACGTGGGGTCACCGGCCCCAGGTGACCGGGTCACGTAGGGACACCGGCCCCAGGTGACCGGGTCACGTGGGGTCACCGGCCCCAGGTGACCGGGTCACGTGGGGACACCGGCCCCAGGTGACCCGGTCACGTGGGGTCACCGGCCCCAGGTGACCGGGTCACGTGGGGTCACCGGACCCAGGTGACCGGGTCACGTGGGGTCACCGGCCCCAGGTCAGCGGGTCACGTGGGGACACCGGCCCCAGGTGACCGGGTCACGTGGGGTCACCGGCCCCAGGTCAGCGGGTCACGTGGGGACACCGGCCCCAGGTGACCGGGTCACGTGGGGACACCGGCCCCAGGTCAGCGGGTCACGTGGGGACCCCGGCCCCAGGTCAGCGGGTCACGTGGGGACCCCGGCCCCAGGTCAGCGGGTCACGTGGGGACACCGGCCCCAGGTCAGCGGGTCACGTGGGGACACCGGCCCCAGGTCAGTGGGTCACGTGGGGACACCGGCCCCAGGTAACCAAGGCAGGTCGGAACCCAGCCCGGGTCCCCGGGACGGGTTTTTACCCCAGCCGCAGATCACCGGGTCCTGTCGGGTCCCCGGCCCGGGTCCCCTGGACAGGTCGATAACCCGGCCCCAGGTCACTCGGTCATCTCGCGCACCCGGCCTGGTTCCCAGGTTCCGATGACCACCCCGGCACCAGGACCCCAGGTCACGTGGGGACCCCGGCCCCAGGTGACCGGGTCACGTGGGGTCACCGTCCCCAGGTCAGCGGGTCACGTGGGGACCCCGGACCCAGGTCACCGGATCACGTGGGGTCACCGGCCCCAGGTCAGAGGGTCACGTGGGGACCCCGGACCCAGGTCACCTGGTCATGTGTGGTACCCAGCGTGGTTCCCAGGTTCCGATGACCTCCCCGGCACCAGGACCCCGGGTCACGTGGGGACACCGGCCCCAGGTGACCGGGTCACGTGGCGTCACCGGCCCCAGGTCAGCGGGTCACGTGGGGTCACCGGCCCCAGGTCAGCGGGTCACGTGGGGACACCGGCCCCAGGTGACCGGGTCACGTGGGGACACCGGCCCCAGGTCAGAGGGTCACGTGGGGACCCCGGACCCAGGTCACCGGGTCATGTCGGGACCCAGCCTGGGTCCCCGGGACGGGTTTTTACCCCAGCCGCAGATCACCGGGTCCTGTCGGGTACCCGGGTCGGGTCCCCTGGACAGGTCGGCACCCCGGCCCCGGGTCACGGGGTCATGTCGGGTCGCTGTCCCGGGTACCAGTGTCAGGTGACCACCCCGGCCCCGGGAGACGGAGTCATACCGGGTCCCCGGCCCAGGTCCCCGGGTTGCATCGGGACACCAGCGAAGGACCACCGGGTCCTGTCGGGTCCCCGGCCCGGGTCCCCTGGACAGGTCGTTAACCCGGCCCCAGGTCACCGGGTCATGTCGCGCACCCGGCCTGGTTCCCACGTTCCGGTGACCACCCCGGCACCAGGACCCCGGGTCCCGTGGGGACCCCGGCCCAAGGTGACCGGGTCACGTGGGGTCACCGGCCCCAGGTCAGCGGGTCACGTGGGGTCACCGGCCCCAGGTCAGCGGGTCACGTGGGGACACCGGCCCCAGGTGACCGGGTCACGTGGGGACACCGGCCCCAGGTCAGCGGGTCACGTGGGGACACCGGCCCCAGGTGACCGGGTCACGTGGGGACACCGGCCCCAGGTGACCGGGTCACGTGGGGTCACCGGCCCCAGGTCAGCGGGTCACGTGGGGACCCCGGCCCCAGGTCACCGGGTCACGTGGGGTCACCGGCCCCAGGTCAGAGGGTCACGTGGGGACCCCGGACCCAGGTCACCTGGTCATGTGTGGTACCCAGCCTGGTTCCCAGGTTCCGATGACCTCCCCGGCACCAGGACCCCGGGTCACGTGGGGACACCGGCCCCAGGTGACCGGGTCACGTGGCGTCACCGTCCCCAGGTCAGCGGGTAACGTGGGGTCACCGGCCCCAGGTCAGCGGGTCACGTGGGGACACCGGCCCCAGGTCACCGGGTCACGTGGGGACACCGGCCCCAGGTCAGAGGGTCACGTGGGGACCCCGGACCCAGGTCACCGGGTCATGTCGGGACCCAGCCTGGGTCCCCGGGACGGGTTTTTACCCCAGCCGCAGATCACCGGGTCCTGTCGGGTACCCGGGTCGGGTCCCCTGGACAGGTCGGCACCCCGGCCCCGGGTCACGGGGTCATGTCGCGTCGCTGTCCCGGGTACCAGTGTCAGGTGACCACCCCGGCCCCGGGAGACGGAGTCATACCGGGTCCCCGGCCCGGGTCCCCGGGTTGCATCGGGACACCAGCGAAGGACCACCGGGTCCTGTCGGGTCCCCGGCCCGGGTCTCCTGGACAGGTCGATAACCCGGCCCCAGGTCACCCGGTCATCTCGCGCACCCGGCCTGGTTCCCAGGTTCCGATGACCACCCCGGCACCAGGACCCCGGGTCACGTGGGGACCCCGGCCCCAGGTGACCGGGTCACGTGGGGTCACCGGCCCCAGGTCAGCGGGTCACGTGGGGACCCCGGCCCCAGGTCACCGGGTCACGTGGGGTCACCGGCCCCAGGTCAGAGGGTCACGTGGGGACCCCGGACCCAGGTCACCTGGTCATGTGTGGTACCCAGCCTGGTTCCCAGGTTCCGATGACCTCCCCGGCACCAGGACCCCGGGTCACGTGGGGACACCGGCCCCAGGTGACCGGGTCACGTGGGGACACCGGCCCCAGGTGACCGGGTCACGTGGGGTCACCGGCCCCAGGTCAGCGGGTCACGTTGGGACACCGGCCCCAGGTCACCGGGTCACGTGGGGACCCCGGCCCCAGGTCAGCGGGTCACGTGGGGACACCGGCCCCAGGTGACCGGGTCACATGGGGACACCGGCCTCAGGTCAGCGGGTCACGTGGGGACACCGGCCCCAGGTCAGCGGGTCACGTGGGGACCCCGGCACCAGGACCCCGGGTCATGTGGGGACACCAGCCCCAGGTAACCGGGTCATACCGAGTCCCCGGACCCAGGTCACCGGGTCATTTCGGGACCCCGGACCCAGGTCGGGTCATGTCACGTCCCATGCCCGGGTCCCCCGGTTGGATTTTTACCCAGGCCCCGGGTCACAGGGTCATGTCGGGTCAACGGCCTGGGTACAAGGGTCTGGTGACCACCCCGACCCCAGGTCCCCGGGTCATGACGGGACACCGGACCAGGTCCCCGAGTCCGGTCGACACCACAGCCCCAGGTCACCGGGTCACGTCGGCACCCCGGAACCAGGTCACCGGGTCATGTCGGGACCCAGCCCGGGTCCCCGGGACGGGTTTTTACCCCAGCCGCAGATCACCGGGTCCTGTCGGGTACCCGGGTCGGGTCCCCTGGACAGGTCGGCACCCCGGCCCCGGGTCACGGGGTCATGTCGGGTCGCTGTCCCGGGTACCAGTGTCAGGTGACCACCCCGGCCCCGGGAGACGGAGTCATACCGGGTCCCCGGCCCGGGTCCCCGGGTTGCATCGGGACAAAAGCACCGGATCACTGGATCACGTGGGGGCCCGGGCCCGGGTCCCCGGGTTGCATCGGGACACCAGCGAAGGACCACCGGGTCCTGTCGGGTCCCCGGCCCGGGTCCCCTGGACAGGTCGTTAACCCGGCCTCAGGTCACCGGGTCATGTCGCGCACCCGGCCTGGTTCCCACGTTCCGGTGACCACCCCGGCACCAGGACCCCGGGTCCCGTGGGGACCCCGGCCCCAGGTGACCGGGTCACGTGGGGTCACCGGCCCCAGGTCAGCGGGTCACGTGGGGACACCGGCCCCAGGTAACCAAGGCAGGTCGGGACCCCGAACCCAGGTCCACGAGTCCGTCGACACCACAGCCCCGGGTCACCGGGTCGTGTCGGGTAACCGGCCTGGTTCCCAGGTTCCGATGACCACCCCGGCACCAGGACCCCGGGTCACGTGGGGACACCGGCCCCAGGTGACCGGGTCACGTGGGGACACCGGCCCCAGGTCACCGGGTCACGTGGGGACCCCGGCCCCAGGTCAGCGGGTCACGTGGGGACACCGGCCCCAGGTCACCGGGTCACGTGGGGACCCCGGCCCCAGGTCAGCGGGTCACGTGGGGATCCCGGCCCCAGGTCAGCGGGTCACGTGGGGACACCGGCCCCAGGTCAGCGGGTCACGTGGGGACACCGGCCCCAGGTAACCAAGGCAGGTCGGGACCCAGCCCGGGTCCCCGGGACGGGTTTTTACCCCAGCCGCAGATCACCGGGTCCTGTCGGGTCCCCGGCCCGGGTCCCCTGGACAGGTCGATAACCCGGCCCCAGGTCACCCGGTCATCTCGCGCACCCGGCCTGGTTCCCAGGTTCCGATGACCACCCCGGCACCAGGACCCCGGGTCACGTGGGGACCCCGGCCCCAGCAGACCGGGTCACGTGGGGTCACTGTCCCCAGGTCAGCGGGTCACGTGGGGACCCCGGACCCAGGTCACCTAGTCATGTGTGGTACCCAGCCTGGTTCCCAGGTTCCGATGACCTCCCCGGCACCAGGACCCCGGGTCACGTGGGGACACCGGCACCAGGTGACCGGGTCACGTGGGGTCACCGGCCCCAGGTCAGCGGGTCACGTGGGGTCACCGGCCCCAGGTCAGCGGGTCACGTGGGGACACCGGCCCCAGGTGACCGGGTCACGTGGGGACACCGGCCCCAGGTCAGCGGGTCACGTGGGGACACCGGCCCCAGGTGACCGGGTCACGTGGGGACACCGGCCCCAGGTGACCGGGTCACGTGGGGTCACCGGCCCCAGGTCAGCGGGTCACGTGGGGACCCCGGCCCCAGGTCACCGGGTCACGTGGGGTCACCGGCCCCAGGTCAGAGGGTCACGTGGGGACCCCGGACCCAGGTCACCTGGTCATGTGTGGTACCCAGCCTGGTTCCCAGGTTCCGATGACCTCCCCGGCACCAGGACCCCGGGTCACGTGGGGACACCGGCCCCAGGTGACCGGGTCACGTGGCGTCACCGTCCCCAGGTCAGCGGGTAACGTGGGGTCACCGGCCCCAGGTCAGCGGGTCACGTGGGGACACCGGCCCCAGGTCACCGGGTCACGTGGGGACACCGGCCCCAGGTCAGAGGGTCACGTGGGGACCCCGGACCCAGGTCACCGGGTCATGTCGGGACCCAGCCTGGGTCCCCGGGACGGGTTTTTACCCCAGCCGCAGATCACCGGGTCCTGTCGGGTACCCGGGTCGGGTCCCCTGGACAGGTCGGCACCCCGGCCCCGGGTCACGGGGTCATGTCGCGTCGCTGTCCCGGGTACCAGTGTCAGGTGACCACCCCGGCCCCGGGAGACGGAGTCATACCGGGTCCCCGGCCCGGGTCCCCGGGTTGCATCGGGACACCAGCGAAGGACCACCGGGTCCTGTCGGGTCCCCGGCCCGGGTCTCCTGGACAGGTCGATAACCCGGCCCCAGGTCACCCGGTCATCTCGCGCACCCGGCCTGGTTCCCAGGTTCCGATGACCACCCCGGCACCAGGACCCCGGGTCACGTGGGGACCCCGGCCCCAGGTGACCGGGTCACGTGGGGTCACCGGCCCCAGGTCAGCGGGTCACGTGGGGACCCCGGCCCCAGGTCACCGGGTCACGTGGGGTCACCGGCCCCAGGTCAGAGGGTCACGTGGGGACCCCGGACCCAGGTCACCTGGTCATGTGTGGTACCCAGCCTGGTTCCCAGGTTCCGATGACCTCCCCGGCACCAGGACCCCGGGTCACGTGGGGACACCGGCCCCAGGTGACCGGGTCACGTGGGGACACCGGCCCCAGGTGACCGGGTCACGTGGGGTCACCGGCCCCAGGTCAGCGGGTCACGTTGGGACACCGGCCCCAGGTCACCGGGTCACGTGGGGACCCCGGCCCCAGGTCAGCGGGTCACGTGGGGACACCGGCCCCAGGTGACCGGGTCACATGGGGACACCGGCCTCAGGTCAGCGGGTCACGTGGGGACACCGGCCCCAGGTCAGCGGGTCACGTGGGGACCCCGGCACCAGGACCCCGGGTCATGTGGGGACACCAGCCCCAGGTAACCGGGTCATACCGAGTCCCCGGACCCAGGTCACCGGGTCAGTTCGGGACCCCGGACCCAGGTCGGGTCATGTCACGTCCCATGCCCGGGTCCCCCGGTTGGATTTTTACCCAGGCCCCGGGTCACAGGGTCATGTCGGGTCAACGGCCTGGGTACAAGGGTCTGGTGACCACCCCGACCCCAGGTCCCCGGGTCATGACGGGACACCGGACCAGGTCCCCGAGTCCGGTCGACACCACAGCCCCAGGTCACCGGGTCACGTCGGCACCCCGGAACCAGGTCACCGGGTCATGTCGGGACCCAGCCCGGGTCCCCGGGACGGGTTTTTACCCCAGCCGCAGATCACCGGGTCCTGTCGGGTACCCGGGTCGGGTCCCCTGGACAGGTCGGCACCCCGGCCCCGGGTCACGGGGTCATGTCGGGTCGCTGTCCCGGGTACCAGTGTCAGGTGACCACCCCGGCCCCGGGAGACGGAGTCATACCGGGTCCCCGGCCCGGGTCCCCGGGTTGCATCGGGACAAAAGCACCGGATCACTGGATCACGTGGGGGCCCGGGCCCGGGTCCCCGGGTTGCATCGGGACACCAGCGAAGGACCACCGGGTCCTGTCGGGTCCCCGGCCCGGGTCCCCTGGACAGGTCGTTAACCCGGCCTCAGGTCACCGGGTCATGTCGCGCACCCGGCCTGGTTCCCACGTTCCGGTGACCACCCCGGCACCAGGACCCCGGGTCCCGTGGGGACCCCGGCCCCAGGTGACCGGGTCACGTGGGGTCACCGGCCCCAGGTCAGCGGGTCACGTGGGGACACCGGCCCCAGGTAACCAAGGCAGGTCGGGACCCCGAACCCAGGTCCACGAGTACGTCGACACCACATCCCCGGGTCACCGGGTCGTGTCGGGTAACCGGCCTGGTTCCCAGGTTCCGATGACCACCCCGGCACCAGGACCCCGGGTCACGTGGGGACACCGGCCCCAGGTGACCGGGTCACGTGGGGACACCGGCCCCAGGTGACCGGGTCACGTGGGGTCACCGGCCCCAGGTCAGCGGGTCACGTGGGGACACCGGCCCCAGGTCAGCGGGTCACGTGGGGACACCGGCCCCAGGTAACCAAGGCAGGTCGGGACCCAGCCCGGGTCCCCGGGACGGGTTTTTACCCCAGCCGCAGATCACCGGGTCCTGTCGGGTCCCCGGCCCGGGTCCCCTGGAAAGGTCGATAACCCGGCCCCAGGTCACCCGGTCATGTCGCGCACCCGGCCTGGTTCCCAGGTTCCGATGACCACCCCGGAACCAGGACCCCGGGTCACGTGGGGACCCCGGCCCCAGGTGACCGGGTCACGTGGGGTCACAGTCCCCAGGTCAGCGGGTCACGTGGGGACCCCGGCCCCAGGTCACCGGATCACGTGGGGTCACCGGCCCCAGGTCAGAGGGTCACGTGGGGACCCCGGACCCAGGTCACCTGGTCATGTGTGGTACCCAGCGTGGATCCCAGGTTCCGATGACCTCCCCGGCACCAGGACCCCGGGTCACGTGGGGACACCGGCCCCAGGTGACCGGGTCACGTGGGGACACCGGCCCCAGGTCAGAGGGTCACGTGGGGACACCGGCCCCAGGTAACCGGGTCACGTGGGGACCTCGGCCCCAGGTCAGCGGGTCACGTGGGGTCACCGGCCCCAGGTCAGCGGGTCACGTGGGGACCCCGGCACCAGGACCCCGGGTCATGTGGGGACACCAGCCCCAGGTAACCGGGTCATACCGAGTCCCCGGACCCAGGTCACCGGGTCATTTCGGGACCCCGGACCCAGGTCGGGTCATGTCACGTCCCATGCCCGGGTCCCCCGGTTGGATTTTTACCCAGGCCCCGGGTCACAGGGTCATGTCGGGTCAACGGCCTGGGTACAAGGGTCTGGTGACCACCCCGACCCCAGGTCCCCGGGTCATGACGGGACACCGGACCAGGTCCCCGAGTCCGGTCGACACCACAGCCCCAGGTCACCGGGTCACGTCGGCACCCCGGAACCAGGTCACCGGGTCATGTCGGGACCCAGCCCGGGTCCCCGGGACGGGTTTTTACCCCAGCCGCAGATCACCGGGTCCTGTCGGGTACCCGGGTCGGGTCCCCTGGACAGGTCGGCACCCCGGCCCCGGGTCACGGGGTCATGTCGGGTCGCTGTCCCGGGTACCAGTGTCAGGTGACCACCCCGGCCCCGGGAGACGGAGTCATACCGGGTCCCCGGCCCGGGTCCCCGGGTTGCATCGGGACAAAAGCACCGGATCACTGGATCACGTGGGGGCCCGGGCCCGGGTCCCCGGGTTGCATCGGGACACCAGCGAAGGACCACCGGGTCCTGTCGGGTCCCCGGCCCGGGTCCCCTGGACAGGTCGTTAACCCGGCCTCAGGTCACCGGGTCATGTCGCGCACCCGGCCTGGTTCCCACGTTCCGGTGACCACCCCGGCACCAGGACCCCGGGTCCCGTGGGGACCCCGGCCCCAGGTGACCGGGTCACGTGGGGTCACCGGCCCCAGGTCAGCGGGTCACGTGGGGACACCGGCCCCAGGTAACCAAGGCAGGTCGGGACCCCGAACCCAGGTCCACGAGTCCGTCGACACCACAGCCCCGGGTCACCGGGTCGTGTCGGGTAACCGGCCTGGTTCCCAGGTTCCGATGACCACCCCGGCACCAGGACCCCGGGTCACGTGGGGACACCGGCCCCAGGTGACCGGGTCACGTGGGGACACCGGCCCCAGGTCACCGGGTCACGTGGGGACCCCGGCCCCAGGTCAGCGGGTCACGTGGGGACACCGGCCCCAGGTCACCGGGTCACGTGGGGACCCCGGCCCCAGGTCAGCGGGTCACGTGGGGATCCCGGCCCCAGGTCAGCGGGTCACGTGGGGACACCGGCCCCAGGTCAGCGGGTCACGTGGGGACACCGGCCCCAGGTAACCAAGGCAGGTCGGGACCCAGCCCGGGTCCCCGGGACGGGTTTTTACCCCAGCCGCAGATCACCGGGTCCTGTCGGGTCCCCGGCCCGGGTCCCCTGGACAGGTCGATAACCCGGCCCCAGGTCACCCGGTCATCTCGCGCACCCGGCCTGGTTCCCAGGTTCCGATGACCACCCCGGCACCAGGACCCCGGGTCACGTGGGGACCCCGGCCCCAGCAGACCGGGTCACGTGGGGTCACTGTCCCCAGGTCAGCGGGTCACGTGGGGACCCCGGACCCAGGTCACCTAGTCATGTGTGGTACCCAGCCTGGTTCCCAGGTTCCGATGACCTCCCCGGCACCAGGACCCCGGGTCACGTGGGGACACCGGCACCAGGTGACCGGGTCACGTGGGGTCACCGGCCCCAGGTCAGCGGGTCACGTGGGGTCACCGGCCCCAGGTCAGCGGGTCACGTGGGGACACCGGCCCCAGGTGACCGGGTCACGTGGGGACACCGGCCCCAGGTCAGCGGGTCACGTGGGGACACCGGCCCCAGGTGACCGGGTCACGTGGGGACACCGGCCCCAGGTGACCGGGTCACGTGGGGTCACCGGCCCCAGGTCAGCGGGTCACGTGGGGACCCCGGCCCCAGGTCACCGGGTCACGTGGGGTCACCGGCCCCAGGTCAGAGGGTCACGTGGGGACCCCGGACCCAGGTCACCTGGTCATGTGTGGTACCCAGCCTGGTTCCCAGGTTCCGATGACCTCCCCGGCACCAGGACCCCGGGTCACGTGGGGACACCGGCCCCAGGTGACCGGGTCACGTGGCGTCACCGTCCCCAGGTCAGCGGGTAACGTGGGGTCACCGGCCCCAGGTCAGCGGGTCACGTGGGGACACCGGCCCCAGGTCACCGGGTCACGTGGGGACACCGGCCCCAGGTCAGAGGGTCACGTGGGGACCCCGGACCCAGGTCACCGGGTCATGTCGGGACCCAGCCTGGGTCCCCGGGACGGGTTTTTACCCCAGCCGCAGATCACCGGGTCCTGTCGGGTACCCGGGTCGGGTCCCCTGGACAGGTCGGCACCCCGGCCCCGGGTCACGGGGTCATGTCGCGTCGCTGTCCCGGGTACCAGTGTCAGGTGACCACCCCGGCCCCGGGAGACGGAGTCATACCGGGTCCCCGGCCCGGGTCCCCGGGTTGCATCGGGACACCAGCGAAGGACCACCGGGTCCTGTCGGGTCCCCGGCCCGGGTCTCCTGGACAGGTCGATAACCCGGCCCCAGGTCACCCGGTCATCTCGCGCACCCGGCCTGGTTCCCAGGTTCCGATGACCACCCCGGCACCAGGACCCCGGGTCACGTGGGGACCCCGGCCCCAGGTGACCGGGTCACGTGGGGTCACCGGCCCCAGGTCAGCGGGTCACGTGGGGACCCCGGCCCCAGGTCACCGGGTCACGTGGGGTCACCGGCCCCAGGTCAGAGGGTCACGTGGGGACCCCGGACCCAGGTCACCTGGTCATGTGTGGTACCCAGCCTGGTTCCCAGGTTCCGATGACCTCCCCGGCACCAGGACCCCGGGTCACGTGGGGACACCGGCCCCAGGTGACCGGGTCACGTGGGGACACCGGCCCCAGGTGACCGGGTCACGTGGGGTCACCGGCCCCAGGTCAGCGGGTCACGTTGGGACACCGGCCCCAGGTCACCGGGTCACGTGGGGACCCCGGCCCCAGGTCAGCGGGTCACGTGGGGACACCGGCCCCAGGTGACCGGGTCACATGGGGACACCGGCCTCAGGTCAGCGGGTCACGTGGGGACACCGGCCCCAGGTCAGCGGGTCACGTGGGGACCCCGGCACCAGGACCCCGGGTCATGTGGGGACACCAGCCCCAGGTAACCGGGTCATACCGAGTCCCCGGACCCAGGTCACCGGGTCAGTTCGGGACCCCGGACCCAGGTCGGGTCATGTCACGTCCCATGCCCGGGTCCCCCGGTTGGATTTTTACCCAGGCCCCGGGTCACAGGGTCATGTCGGGTCAACGGCCTGGGTACAAGGGTCTGGTGACCACCCCGACCCCAGGTCCCCGGGTCATGACGGGACACCGGACCAGGTCCCCGAGTCCGGTCGACACCACAGCCCCAGGTCACCGGGTCACGTCGGCACCCCGGAACCAGGTCACCGGGTCATGTCGGGACCCAGCCCGGGTCCCCGGGACGGGTTTTTACCCCAGCCGCAGATCACCGGGTCCTGTCGGGTACCCGGGTCGGGTCCCCTGGACAGGTCGGCACCCCGGCCCCGGGTCACGGGGTCATGTCGGGTCGCTGTCCCGGGTACCAGTGTCAGGTGACCACCCCGGCCCCGGGAGACGGAGTCATACCGGGTCCCCGGCCCGGGTCCCCGGGTTGCATCGGGACAAAAGCACCGGATCACTGGATCACGTGGGGGCCCGGGCCCGGGTCCCCGGGTTGCATCGGGACACCAGCGAAGGACCACCGGGTCCTGTCGGGTCCCCGGCCCGGGTCCCCTGGACAGGTCGTTAACCCGGCCTCAGGTCACCGGGTCATGTCGCGCACCCGGCCTGGTTCCCACGTTCCGGTGACCACCCCGGCACCAGGACCCCGGGTCCCGTGGGGACCCCGGCCCCAGGTGACCGGGTCACGTGGGGTCACCGGCCCCAGGTCAGCGGGTCACGTGGGGACACCGGCCCCAGGTAACCAAGGCAGGTCGGGACCCCGAACCCAGGTCCACGAGTACGTCGACACCACATCCCCGGGTCACCGGGTCGTGTCGGGTAACCGGCCTGGTTCCCAGGTTCCGATGACCACCCCGGCACCAGGACCCCGGGTCACGTGGGGACACCGGCCCCAGGTGACCGGGTCACGTGGGGACACCGGCCCCAGGTGACCGGGTCACGTGGGGTCACCGGCCCCAGGTCAGCGGGTCACGTGGGGACACCGGCCCCAGGTCAGCGGGTCACGTGGGGACACCGGCCCCAGGTAACCAAGGCAGGTCGGGACCCAGCCCGGGTCCCCGGGACGGGTTTTTACCCCAGCCGCAGATCACCGGGTCCTGTCGGGTCCCCGGCCCGGGTCCCCTGGAAAGGTCGATAACCCGGCCCCAGGTCACCCGGTCATGTCGCGCACCCGGCCTGGTTCCCAGGTTCCGATGACCACCCCGGAACCAGGACCCCGGGTCACGTGGGGACCCCGGCCCCAGGTGACCGGGTCACGTGGGGTCACAGTCCCCAGGTCAGCGGGTCACGTGGGGACCCCGGCCCCAGGTCACCGGATCACGTGGGGTCACCGGCCCCAGGTCAGAGGGTCACGTGGGGACCCCGGACCCAGGTCACCTGGTCATGTGTGG
This sequence comes from Somateria mollissima, assembly GCA_951411735.1. Lineage (NCBI taxonomy): Eukaryota > Metazoa > Chordata > Aves > Anseriformes > Anatidae > Somateria > Somateria mollissima. The sequence continues at coordinate 654,173 of CATOCB010000091.1, read as the reverse complement.
TACCCAGCGTGGATCCCAGGTTCCGATGACCTCCCCGGCACCAGGACCCCGGGTCACGTGGGGACACCGGCCCCAGGTGACCGGGTCACGTGGGGACACCGGCCCCAGGTCAGAGGGTCACGTGGGGACACCGGCCCCAGGTAACCGGGTCACGTGGGGACCTCGGCCCCAGGTCAGCGGGTCACGTGGGGTCACCGGCCCCAGGTCAGAGGGTCACGTGGGGACCCCGGACCCAGGTCACCTAGTCATGTGTGGCACCCAGCCTGGTTCCAAGGTTCCGATGACCATCCCGGCACCAGGACCCCGGGTCACGTGGGGACACCGGCCTCAGGTGACCGGGTCACGTGGGGACACCGGCCCCAGGTCACTGGGTCACGTGGGGACCCCGGCCCCAGGTCAGCGGGTCACGTGGGGACACCGGCCCCAGGTCACCGGGTCACGTGGGGACCCCGGCCCCAGGTCAGCGGGTCACGTGGGGTCACCGGCTCCAGGTCAGAGGGTCACGTGGGGACACCGGACCCAGGTCACCTAGTCATGTGTGGTACCCAGCCTGGTTCCCAGGTTCCGATGACCACCCCGGCAGCAGGACCCCGGGTCATGTGGGGACACCGGCCCCAGGTGACCGGGTCACGTGGGGTCACCGGCCCCAGGTCAGCGGGTCACGTGGGGTCACCGGCCCCAGGTGACCGGATTACGTGGGGACACCGGCCCCAGGTGACCGGGTCACGTGGGGACACCGGCCCCAGGTCAGAGGGTCACGTGGGGACCTCGGACCCAGGTCACCTGGTCATGTGTGGTACCCAGCCTGGTTCCCAGGTTCCGATGACCTCCCCGGCACCAGGACCCCGGGTCACGTGGGGACACCGGCCCCAGGTGACCGGGTCACGTGTGGTCAACGGCCCCAGGTCAGCGGGTCACGTGGGGTCACCGGCCCCAGGTGACCGGGTCACTTGGGGACACCGGCCCCAGGTGACCGGGTCACGTGTGGTCACCGGCCCCAGGTCAGCGGGTCACGTGGGGACACCGGCCCCAGGTCACCGGGTCACGTGGGGACCCCGGCCCCAGGTCAGCGGGTCACGTGGGGACACCGGCCCCAGGTGACCGGGTCACGTGGGGACACCGGCCTCAGGTCAGCGGGTCACGTGGGGACACCGGCCCCAGGTCAGCGGGTCACGTGGGGACCCTGGACCCAGGTCAGCGGGTCACGTGGGGACACCGGCCCCAGGTAACCGGGTCATACCGAGTCCCCGGACCCAGGTCACCGGGTCAGTTCGGGACCCCGGACCCAGGTCGGGTCATGTCACGTCCCATGCCCGGGTCCCCGGGTTGGATTTTTACCCAGGCCCCGGGTCACAGGGTCATGTCGGGTCAACGGCCTGGGTACAAGGGTCTGGTGACCACCCCGACCCCAGGTCCCCGGGTCATGACGGGACACCGGACCAGGTCCCCGAGTCCGGTCGACACCACAGCCCCAGGTCACCGGGTCACGTCGGCACCCCGGAACCAGGTCACCGGGTCATGTCGGGACCCAGCCCGGGTCCCCGGGACGGGTTTTTACCCCAGCCGCAGATCACCGGGTCCTGTCGGGTACCCGGGTCGGGTCCCCTGGACAGGTCGGCACCCCGGCCCCGGGTCACGGGGTCATGTCGGGTCGCTGTCCCGGGTACCAGTGTCAGGTGACCACCCCGGCCCCGGGAGACGGAGTCATACCGGGTCCCCGGCCCGGGTCCCCGGGTTGCATCGGGACAAAAGCACCGGATCACTGGATCACGTGGGGGCCCGGGCCCGGGTCCCCGGGTTGCATCGGGACACCAGCGAAGGACCACCGGGTCCTGTCGGGTCCCCGGCCCGGGTCCCCTGGACAGGTCGTTAACCCGGCCCCAGGTCACCGGGTCATGTCGCGCACCCGGCCTGGTTCCCAAGTTCCGGTGACCACCCCGGCACCAGGACCCCGGGTCCCGTGGGGACCCCGGCCCCAGGTGACCGGGTCACGTGGGGTCACCGGCCCCAGGTCAGCGGGTCACGTGGGGTCACCGGCCCCAGGTCAGCGGGTCACGTGGGGACACCGGCCCCAGGTGACGGGGTCACGTGGGGACACCGGCCCCAGGTCAGCGGGTCACGTGGGGACCCCGGACCCAGGTCACCTAGTCATGTGTGGCACCCAGCGTGGTTCCCAGTTTCCGATGACCATCCCGGCACCAGGACCCCGGGTCACGTGGGGACACCGGCCTCAGGTGACCGGGTCACATGGGGACACCGGCCCCAGGTCAGCGGGTCACGTGGGGACCCCGGCCCCAGGTCAGCGGGTCACGTGGGGACACCGGCCCCAGGTCACCGGGTCACGTGGGGACACCGGCCCCAGGTCAGGGGGTCACGTGGCGTCACCGGCTCCAGGTCAGAGGGTCACGTGGGGACCCCGGACCCAGGTCACCTAGTCATGTGTGGTACCCAGCCTGGTTCCAAGGTTCCGATGACCACCCCGGCACCAGGACCCCGGGTCACGTGGGGACATCGGCCCCAGGTCACCGGGTCACGTGGGGTCACCGGCCCCAGGTCAGCGGGTCACGTGGGGTCACCGGCCCCAGGTCAGCGGGTCACGTGGGGACCCCTGACCCAGGTCAGCGGGTCACGTTGGGACACCGGCCCCAGGTGACCGGGTCACGTGGGGACCCCGGACCCAGGTCAGCGGGTCACGTGGGGACACCGGCCCCAGGTCAGCGGGTCACGTGGGGACACCGGCCCCAGGTAACCAAGGCAGGTCGGGACCCAGCCCGGGTCCCCGGGACGGGTTTTAACCCCAGCCGCAGATCACCGGGTCCTGTCGGGTCCCCGGCCCGGGTCCCCTGGACAGGTCGATAACCAGGCCCCAGGTCACCCGGTCATCTCGCGCACCCGGCCTGGTTCCCAGGTTCCGATGACCACCCCGGCACCAGGACCCCGGGTCACGTGGGGACACCGGCCCCAGGTCACCGGGTCACGTGGGGTCACCGTCCCCAGGTCAGCGGGTCACGTGGGGACCCCGGCCCCAGGTCAGCGGGTCACGTGGGGTCACCGGCCCCAGGTCAGAGGGTCACGTGGGGACCCCGGACCCAGGTCAACTGGTCATGTGTGGTACCCAGCGTGGTTCCCAGGCTCCGATGACCTCCCCGGCACCAGGGCCCCGGGTCACGTGGGGACACGGGCCCCAGGTGACCGGGTCACGTGGGGTCACCGGCCCCAGGTCAGCGGGTCACGTGGGGACCTTGGCCCCAGGTCAGCGGGTCACGTGGGGACACCGGCCCCAGGTGACCGGGTCACGTGGGGACACCGGCCCCAGGTCAGAGGGTCACGTGGGGACCCCGGACCCAGGTCACCTAGTCATGTGTGGTACCCAGCCTGGTTCCCAGGTTCCGATGACCACCCCGGCACCAGGACCCCGGGTCACGTGGGGACATCGGCCCCAGGTGACCGGGTCACGTGGGGTCACCGGCCCCAGGTGACCGGGTCACGTGGGGTCACCGGCCCCAGGTCAGCGGGTCACGTGGGGTCACCGGCCCCAGGTCAGCGGGTCACGTGGGGACACCGGCCCCAGGTGACCGGGTCACGTGGGGACACCGGCCCCATGTCACCGGGTCATGTCGGGACCCAGCCCGGGTCCCCGGGACGGGTTTTTACCCCAGCCGCAGATCACCGGGTCCTGTCGGGTACCCGGGTCGGGTCCCCTGGACAGGTCGGCACCCCGGCCCCGGGTCACGGGGTCATGTCGGGTCGCTGTCCCGGGTACCAGTGTCAGGTGACCACCCCGGCCCCGGGAGACGGAGTCATACCGGGTCCCCGGCCCGGGTCCCCGGGTTGCATCGGGACACCAGCGAAGGACCACCGGGTCCTGTCGGGTCCCCGGCCCGGGTCCCCTGGACAGGTCGTTAACCCGGCCCCAGGTCACCGGGTCATGTCGCGCACCCGGCCTGGTTCCCAGGTTCCGGTGACCACCCCGGCACCAGGACCACGGGTCACGTGGGGACACCGGCCCCAGGTGACCGGGTCACGTGGGGACACCGGCCCCAGGTCACCGGGTCACGTGGGGACCCCGGCCCCAGGTCAGCGGGTCACGTGGGGACACCGGCCCCAGGTCAGCGGGTCACGTGGGGACACCGGCCCCAGGTAACCAAGGCAGGTCGGGACCCAGCCCGGGTCCCCGGGACGGGTTTTTACCCCAGCCGCAGATCAACGGGTCCTGTCGGGTCCCCGGCCCGGGTCCCCTGGACAGGTCGATAACCCGGCCCCAGGTCACCCGGTCATCTCGCGCACCCGGCCTGGTTCCCAGGTTCCGGTGACCACCCCGGCACCAGGACCCCGGGTCACGTGGGGACACCGGCCCCAGGTGACCGGGTCACGTGGGGACACCGGCCCCAGGTCACCGGGTCACGTGGGGACACCGGCCCCAGGTCACAGGGTCACGTGGGGACCCCGGACCCAGGTCACCTGGTCATGTGTGGCACCCAGCCTGGTTCCAAGGTTCCGATGACCATCCCGGCACCAGGACCCCGGGTCACGTGGGGACACCAGCCTCAGGTGACCGGGTCACGTGGGGACACCGGCCCCAGGTCACCGGGTCACGTGGGGACCCCGGACCCAGGTCAGCGGGTCACGTGGGGACACCGGCCCCAGGTCACCGGGTCACGTGGGGACCCCGGCCCCAGGTCAGTGGGTCACGTGGGGTCACCGGCTCCAGGTCAGAGGGTCACGTGGGGACACCGGACCCAGGTCACCTAGTCATGTGTGGTACCCAGCCTGGTTCCAAGGTTCCGATGACCACCCCGGCACCAGGACCCCGGGTCACGTGGGGACATCGGCCCCAGGTGACCGGGTCACGTGGGGTCACCGGCCCCAGGTGACCGGGTCACGTGGGGTCACCGGCCCCAGGTCAGCGGGTCACGTGGGGACACCGGCCCCAGGTGACCGGGTCACGTGGGGACACCGGCCCCAGGTCACCGGGTCACGTGGGGACCCCGGCCCCAGGTCACCGGGTCACGTGGGGACCCCGGACCCAGGTCAGTGGGTCACGTGGGGACACCGGCCCCAGGTCAGCGGGTCACGTGGGGACACCGGCCCCAGGTCACCGGGTCACGTGGGGACCCCGGCCCCAGGTGACCGGGTCACGTGGGGTCACCGTCCCCAGGTCAGCGGGTCACGTGTGGACCCCGGCCCCAGGTGACCGGGTCACGTGGGGACACCGGCCCCAGGTCAGCGGGTCACGTGTGGACCCCGGCCCCAGGTGACCGGGTCACGTGGGGACACCGGCCCCAGGTCAGAGGGTCACGTAGGGACACCGGCCCCAGGTAACCGGGTCACGTGGGGACCCCGGCCCCAGGTCAGAGGGTCACGTGGGGACCCCGGACCCAGGTCACCTAGTCATGTGTGGCACCCAGCCTGGTTCCAAGGTTCCGATGACCACCCTGGCACCAGGACCCCGGGTCACGTGGGGACACCGGCCCCAGGTGACCGGGTCACGTGGGGTCACCGGCCCCAGGTCAGCGGGTCACGTGGGGTCACCGGCCCCAGGTGACCGGGTCACGTGGGGTCACCGGCCCCAGGTCAGCGGGTCACGTGGGGACACCGGCCCCAGGTCAGCGGGTCACGTGGGGACACCGGCCCCAGGTCAGCGGGTCACGTGGGGACCCCGGCCCCAGGTCAGCGGGTCACGTGGGGCACCGGCACCAGGTGACCGGGTCACGTGGGGACACCGGCCCCAGGTCACCGGGTCACGTGGGGACCCCGGACCCAGGTCAGCGGGTCACGTGGGGACACCGGCCCCAGGTGACCGGGTCACGTGGGGACACCGGCCCCAGGTCACCAAGGCAGGTCGGGACCCAGCCCGGGTCCCCGGGACGGGTTTTTACCCCATCCGCAGATCACCGGGTCCTGTCGGGTCCCCGGCCCGGGTCCCCTGGACAGGTCGATAACCCGGCCCCAGGTCACCCGGTCATCTCGCGCACCCGGCCTGGTTCCCAGGTTCCGATGACCACCCCGGCACCAGGACCCCGGGTCACGTGGGGACACCGGCCCCAGGTCAGCGGGTCATGTGTGGTACCCAGCCTGGTTCCCAGGTTCCGATGACCACCCCGGCACCAGGACCCCGGGTCACGTGGGGACACCGGCCTCAGGTGACCGGGTCACGTGGGGACCCCGGACGCAGGTCAGCGGGTCACGTGGGGACACCGGCCCAAGGTGACAGGGTCACGTGGGGACATGGGCCCCAGGACCCCGGGTCACATGGGGACAGCGGCCCCAAGTGACCGGGTCACGTGGGGACCCCGACCCCAGGTCAGCGGGTCACGTGGGGACACCGGCCCCAGGTCACCGCGTCAGGTCAGGACCCCGAACCCAGGTCCCCGAGTCCGTTGACACCACAGCCCCGGGTCACCGGGTCGTGTCGGGTAACCGGCCTGGTTCCCAGGTTCCGATGACCACCCCGGCACCAGGACCCCGGGTCAAGTGGGGACACCGGCCCCAGGTCAGCGGGTCACGCGGGGACCCCGGACCCAGGTCACCTGGTCATGTCTGGTACCCAGCCTGGTTCCCAGATTCCGATGACCACCCCGGCACCAGGACCACGGGTCACGTGGGGACATTGGCCCCAGGTGACCGGGTCACGTGGGGACCCCGGCCCCAGGTCAGCGGGTCACGTGGGGACACCGGCCCCAGGTAACCGGGTCACGTGGGGACCCCGGCCCCAGGTCAGCGGGTCACGTGGGGTCACTGGCCCCAGGTCAGAGGGTCACGTGGGGACCCCGGACCCAGGTCACCTAGTCATGTGTGGTACCCAGCCTGGTTCCCAGGTTCCGATGACCACCCCGGCACCAGGACCCCGGATCACGTGGGGACACCGGCCCCAGGTGACCGGGTCACGTGGGGACACCGGCCCCAGGTCACCGGGTCACGTGGGGACACCGGCCCCAGGTCAGCGGGTCACGTGGGGACCCCGGCCCCAGGTCAGAGGGTCACGTGGGGACCCCGGACCCAGGTCACCTAGTCATGTGTGGTACCCAGCCTGGTTCCCAGGTTCCGATGACCAGCCCGGCACCAGGACCCCGGGTCACGTGGGGACCCCGGCCCCAGGTCAGCGGGTCACGTGGGGATACCGGCCCGAGGTCACCGGGTCACGTGGGGACCCCGGCCCCAGGTCAGCGGGTCACGTGGGGACACCGGCCCCAAGTCAGCGGGTCACGTGGGGACCCCGGACCCAGGTCAGCGGGTCACGTGGGGACAACTGCCCCAGGTGACCGGGTCACGTGGGGACACCAGACCCAGGTAACCGGGTCACGTGGGGACCCCGGACCCAGGTAACCGGGTCATACCGGGTCCCCGGACCCAGGTCACCGGGTCAGGTCGGGACCCCGGACCCAGGTCGGGTCATGTCACGTCCCATGCCCGCGTCCCCCGGTTGGATTTTTACCCAGGCCCCGGGTCACAGGGTCATGTCGGGTCAACGGCCTGGGTACAAGGGTCTGGTGACCACCCCGACCCCAGGTCCCCGGGTCATGACGGGACACCGGACCAGGTCCCCGAGTCCGGTCGACACCACAGCCCCAGGTCACCGGGTCACGTCGGCACCCCGGAACCAGGTCACCGGGTCATGTCGGGTCGCTGTCTCGGGTACCAGTGTCAGGTGACCACCCCGGCCCCGGGAGACGGAGTCATACCGGGTCCCCGGCCCGGGTCCCCGGGTTGCATCGGGACAAAAGCACCGGATCACTGGATCACGTGGGGTCCCGGGCCTGGGTCCCCGGGTTGCATCGGGACACCAGCGAAGGATCACCGGGTCCTGTCGGGTCCCCGGCCCGGGTCCCCTGGACAGGTCGTTAACCCGGCCCCAGGTCACCGGGTCATGTCGCGCACCCGGCCTGGTTCCCAGGTTCCGGTGACCACCCCGGCACCAGGACCCCGGGTCACGTGGGGACCCCGGACCCAGGTCAGCGGGTCACGTGGGGACACCGGCCCCAGGTCACCGCGTCAGGTCGGGACCCCGAACCCAGGTCCACGAGTCCGTCGACACCACAGCCCCGGGTCACCGGGTCGTGTCGGGTACACAGCCCGGGCACCAGGGTCAGCTCGGGACCCCGGCCCCAGGTCCCCGGGTCATGTCGGGTACCCGGCCTGGTTCCCAGGTTCCGATGACCACCCCGGCACCAGGACCCCGGGTCACGTGGGGACACCGGCCCCAGGTGACCGGGTCACGTGGGGACCCCGGACCCAGGTCACCTGGTCATGTGTGGTACCCAGCCTGGTTCCCAGGTTCCGATGACCACCCCGGCACCAGGACCCCAGGTCACGTGGGGACACCGGCCCCAGGTGACCGGGTCACGTGGGGACACCGGCCCCAGGTCAGCGGGTCACGTGGGGACCCCGGCCCCAGGTCAGCGGGTCACGTGGGGACACCGGCCCCTGGTAACCGGGTCATACCGGGTCCCCGGACCCAGGTCACCGGGTCAGGTCGGGACCCCGGACCCAGGTCGGGTCATGTCACGTCCCATGCCCGGGTCCCCGGGTTGGATTTTTACCCAGGCCCCGGGTCACAGGGTCATGTCGGGTCAACGGCCTGGGTACAAGGGTCTGGTGACCACCCCGACCCCAGGTCCCCGGGTCATGACAGGACACCGGACCAGGTCCCCGAGTCCGGTCGACACCACAGCCCCAGGTCACCGGGTCACGTCGGCACCCCGGAACCAGGTCACCGGGTCATGTCGCGCACCCGGCCTGGTTCCCAGGTTCCGGTGACCACCCCGGCACCAGGACCCCGGGTCACGTGGGGACCCTGGACCCAGGTCAGCGGGTCACGTGGGGACACCGGCCCCAGGTCAGAGGGTCACGAGGGGACACCGGCCCAAGGTCACCGCGTCAGGTCGGGACCCCGAACCTAGGTCCACGAGTCCATCGACACCACAGCCCCGGGTCACCGGGTCGTGTCGGGTACACAGCCCGGGAACCAGGGTCAGCTCGGGACCCCGGCCCCAGGTCCCCGGGTCATGTCGGGTACCCGGCCTGGTTCTGGTTCCGATGACCACCCCGGCACCAGGACCCCGGGTCACGTGGGGACACCGGCCCCAGGTCAGCGGGTCACGTGGAGACCCCGGACCCAGGTCACCTGGTCATGTCTGGTACCCAGCCTGGTTCCCAGGTTCCGATGACCACCCCGGCACCAGGACCCTGGGTCACGTGGGGACCCCGGCCCCAGGTGACCGGGTCACGTGGGGACACCGGCCCCAGGTCACCGCGTCAGGTCGGGACCCCGAACCCAGGTCCACGAGTCCATCGACACCACAGCCCCGGGTCACCGGGTCGTGTCGGGTAACCGGCCTGGTTCCCAGGTTCCGATGACCACCCCGGCACCAGGACCCCGGGTCACGTGTGGACACCGGCCTCAGGTCAGCGGGTCACGTGGGGACACCGGCCCAAGGTCAGCGGGTCACGTGGGGACCCCGGCCCCAGGTCAGCAGGTCACGTGGGGTCACAGGCCCCAGGTCAGAGGGTCACGTGGGGACCCCGGACCCAGGTCACCTGGTCATGTGTGGTACCCAGCCTGATTCCCAAGTTCCGATGACCACCCCGGCACCAGGACCCCGGGTCACGTGGGGACACCGGCCCCAGGTGACCGGGTCACGTGGGGACACCGGCCCCAGGTCACCGGGTCACGTGGGGACCCCGGCCCCAGGTCACCGGGTCACGTGGGGACACCGGCCCCAGGTCAGCGGGTCACGTGGGGACACCGGCCCCAGGTAACCAAGGCAGGTCGGGACCCAGCCCGGGTCCCCGGGACGGGTTTTTACCCCAGCCGCAGATCACCGGGTCCTGTCGGGTCCCCGGCCCGGGTCTCCTGGACAGGTCGATAACCCGGCCCCAGGTCACCCGGTCATGTCGCGCACCCGGCCTGGTTCCCAGGTTCCGGTGACCATCCCGGCACCAGGACCCCGGGTCACGTGGGGACCCCGGCCCCAGGTCAGAAGGTCACGTGGGGACCCCGGCCCCAGGTCAGAGGGTCACGTGGGGACCCCGGACCCAGGTCACCTAGTCATGTCTGGTACCCAGCTAGGTTCCCAGGTTCCGATGACCACCCCGGCACCAGGACCCCGGGTCACGTGGGGACACCGGCCCAAGGTGACCGGGTCACGTGGGGACACCGGCCCCAGGTCAGCGGGTCACGTGGGGACACCGGCCCCAGGTCACCGCGTCAGTTCGGGACCCCGGACCCAGGTCGGGTCATGTCACGTCCCATGCCCGGGTCCCCCGGTTGGATTTTTACCCAGGCCCCGGGTCACAGGGTCATGTCGGGTCAACGGCCTGGGTACAACGGTCTGGTGACCACCCCGACCCCAGGTCCCCGGGTCATGACGGGACACCGGACCAGGTCCCCGAGTCCGGTCGACACCACAGCCCCAGGTCACCGGGTCACGTCGGCACCCCGGAACCAGGTCACCGGGTCATGTCGGGACCCAGCCCGGGTCCCCGGGACGGGTTTTTACCCCAGCCGCAGATCACCGGGTCCTGTCGGGTACCCGGGTCGGGTCCCCTGGACAGGTCGGCACCCCGGCCCCGGGTCACGGGGTCATGTCGGGTCGCTGTCCCGGGTACCAGTGTCAGGTGACCACCCCGGCCCCGGGAGACGGAGTCATACCGGGTCCCCGGCCCGGGTCCCCGGGTTGCATCGGGACAACAGCACCGGATCACTGGATCACGTGGGGGCCCGGGCCCGGGTCCCCGGGTTGCATCGGGACACCAGCGAAGGACCACCGGGTCCTGTCGGGTCCCCGGCCCGGGTCCCCTGGACAGGTCGTTAACCCGGCCCCAGGTCACCGGGTCATGTCGCGCACCCGGCCTGGTTCCCAGGTTCCGGTGACCACCCCGGCACCAGGTCAGCGGGTCACGTGGGGACCCCGGCCCCAGGTCAGCGGGTCACGTGGGGACACCGGTCCCAGGTCACCGCGTCAGGTCGGGACCCCGAACCCAGGTCCACGAGTCCGTCGACACCACAGGCCCGGGTCACCGGGTCGTGTCGGGTACACAGCCCGGGCACCAGGGTCAGCTCGGGACCCCGGCCCCAGGTCCCCGGGTCATGTCGGGTACCCGGCCTGGTTCTGGTTCCGATGACCACCCCGGCACCAGGACCCCGGGTCACGTGGGGACACCGGCACCAGGTAACCGGGTCACGTGGGGACACCGGCCCAAGGTGACCGGGTCACGTGGGGACACCGGCCCAAGGTCAGCGGGTCACGTGGGGACACCGGCCCCAGGTCAGCGGGTCACGTGGGGACCCCGGCTCCAGGTAACCAAGGCAGGTCGGGACCCCGGCCCCAGGTCCCCGGGTCATGTCGGGTACCCGGCCTGGTTCCCAGGTTCCGATGACCACCCCAGCACCAGGACCCCGGGTCACGTGGGGACACCGGCCCCAGGTCAGCGGGTCACGTGGGGACCCCGGACCCAGGTCACCTTCTCATGTCTGGTACCCAGCCTGGTTCCCAGGTTCCGATGACCACCCCGGCACCAGGACCCCGGGTCACGTGGGGACACCGGCCCCAGGTCAGCGGGTCACGTGGGGACCCCGGCCCCAGGTCAGCGGGTCACGTGGGGACACCGGCCCCAGGTCAGCGGGTCAAGTGGGGACCCCGGCCCCAGGTCAGAGGGTCACGTGGGGACACCAGCCCCAGGTCACCGCGTCAGGTCGGGACCCCGAACCCAGGTCCACGAGTCCGTCGACACCACAGCCCCGGGTCACCGGGTCGTGTCGGGTACACAGCCCGGGCACCAGGGTCAGCTCGGGACCCCGGCCCCAGGTCACCGCGTCATGTCGGGTACCCGGCCTGGTTCCCAGGTTCCGATGACCACCCCGGCACCAGGACCCCGGGTCACGTGGGGACACCGGCCCCAGGTCAGCGGGTCACGTGGGGACACCGGCCCCAGGTCAGCGGGTCATGTGGGGACACCGGCCCCAGGTAACCAAGGCAGGTCGGGACCCCAGCCCCAGGTCCCCGGGTCATGTCGGGTACCCGGCCTGGTTCCCAGGTTCCGATGACCACCCCGGCACCAGGACCCCGGGTCACGTGGGGACACCGGCCCCAGGTCAGAGGGTCACGTGGAGACCCCGGCCCCAGGTAACCAGGTCACGTGGGGACCCCGGCCCCAGGTCAGCGCGTCACGTGGGGACACCGGCCCCAGGTCAGAGGGTCACGTGGGGACACTGGCCCCAGGTGACCGGGTCACGTGGGGACACCGGCCCCAGGTCAGCGGGTCACGTGGGGACCCCGGACCCAGGTCACCTGGTCATGTCTGGTACCCAGCCTGGTTCCCAGGTTCCGATGACCACCCCGGCACCAGGACCCCGGGTCACGTGGGGACACCGGCCCCAGGTGACCGGGTCACGTGGGGACACTGGCCCGAGGTCAGCGGGTCACGTGGGGACCCCGGCCCCAGGTCAGCGGGTCACGTGGGGACACCGGCCCCTGGTAACCGGGTCATACCGGGTCCCCGGACCCAGGTCACCGGGTCAGGTCGGGACCCCGGACCCAGGTCGGGTCATGTCACGTCCCATGCCCGGGTCCCCGGGTTGGATTTTTACCCAGGCCCCGGGTCACAGGGTCATGTCGGGTCAACGGCCTGGGTACAAGGGTCTGGTGACCACCCCGACCCCAGGTCCCCGGGTCATGACGGGACACCGGACCAGGTCCCAGAGTCCGGTCGACACCACAGCCCCAGGTCACCGGGTCAGGTCGGGAACCCGGGTCGGGTCCCCTGGACAGGTCGGCACCCCGGCCCCGGGTCACCGGGTCATGTCGGGTCGCTGTCCCGGGTACCAGTGTCAGGTGACCTCCCCGGCCCCGGGAGACGGAGTCATACCGGGTCCCCGGCCCGGGTCCCCTGGACAGGTCGTTAACCCGGCCCCAGGTCACCGGGTCATGTCGCGCACCCGGCCTGGTTCCCAGGTTCCGGTGACCACCCCGGCACCAGGACCCCGGGTCACGTGGGGACACCGGCCCCAGGTTAGCGGGTCACGTGGGGACACCGGCCCCAGGTCACCGCGTCAGGTCGGGTCCCCGAACCCAGGTCCACGAGTCCGTCGACACCACAGCCCCGGGTCACCGGGTCGTGTCAGGTACACAGCCCGGGCACCAGGGTCAGCTCGGGACCCCGGCCCCAGGTCCCCGGGTCATGTCGGGTACCCGGCCTGGTTCCCAGGTTCCGATGACCACCCCGGCACCAGGACCCCGGGTCACGTGGGGACACCGGCCCCAGGTAACCGGGTCACGTGGGGACCCCGGCCCCAGGTAACCAAGGCAGGTCGGGACCCCAGCCCCAGGTCTCCGGGTCACGTCGGGTACCCGGCCTGGTTCCCAGGTTCCGATGACCACCCCGGCACCAGGACCCCGGGTCACGTGGGGACACCGGCCCCAGGTCAGCGGGTCACGTGGGGACACCGGACCCAGGTCACCTGGTCATGTCTGGTACCCAGCCTGTTTCCCAGGTTCCGATGACCACCCCGGCACCAGGACCCCGGGTCACGTGGGGACACCGGCCCCAGGTCACCGGGTCACGTGGGGACCCCGGACCCAGGTCAGCGGGTCACGTGGGGACACCGGCCCCAGGTCAGCGGGTCACGTGGGGACACCGGCCCCAGGTAACCGGGTCACGTGGGGACCCCGGACCCAGGTCAGCGGGTCAAGTGGGGACACCGGCCCCAGGTAATCGGGTCATACCGGGTCCCCGGACCCAGGTCACCGGGTCAGGTCGGGACCCCGGACCCAGGTCGGGTCATGTCACGTCCCATACCCGGGTCCCCGGGTTGGATTTTTACCCAGGCCCCGGGTCACAGGGTCATGTCGGGTCAACGGCCTGGGTACAAGGGTCTGGTGACCACCCCGACCCCAGGTCCCCGGGTCATGACGGGACACCGGACCAGGTCCCCGAGTCCGGTCGACACCACAGCCCCAGGTCACCGGGTCACGTCGGCACCCCGGAACCAGGTCACCGGGTCATGTCGGGACCCAGCCCGGGTCCCCGGGACGGGTTTTTACCCCAGCCGCAGATCACCGGGTCCTGTCGGGTACCCGGGTCGGGTCCCCTGGACAGGTCGGCACCCCGGCCCCGGGTCACCGGGTCATGTCGGGTCGCTGTCCCGGGTACCAGTGTCAGGTGACCACCCCGGCCCCGGGAGACGGAGTCATACCGGGTCCCCGGCCCGGGTCCCCGGGTTGCATCGGGACAAAAGCACCGGATCACTGGATCACGTGGGGTCCCGGGCCCGGGTCCCCGGGTTGCATCGGGACACCAGCGAAGGATCACCGGGTCCTGTAGGGTCCCCGGCCCGGGTCCCCTGGACAGGTCGTTAACCCGGCCCCAGGTCACCGGGTCATGTCGTGCACCCGGCCTGGTTCCCAGGTTCCGGTGACCACCCCGGCACCAGGACCCCGGGTCACGTGGGGACCCCGGCCCCAGGTCAGAGGGTCACGTGGGGACACCGGCCCCAGGTCACCGCGTCAGGTCGGGACCCCGAACCCAGGTCCACGAGTCCGTCGACACCACAGCCCCGGTTCACCGGGTCGTGTCGGGTACACAGCCCGGGCACCAGGGTCAGCTCGGGACCCCGGCCACAGGTCCCCGGGTCATGTCGGGTACCCGGCCTGGTTCCCAGGTTCCGATGACCACCCCGGCACCAGGACCCCGGGTCACGTGGGGACACCGGACCCAGGTCACCGGTTCACGTGGGGACCCCGGACCCAGGTCACCTGGTCATGTCTGGTACCCAGCCTGGTTCCCAGGTTCCGATGACCACCCCGGCACCAGGACCCTGGGTCACGTGGGGACCCCGGCCCCAGGTGACCGGGTCACGTGGGGACACCGGCCCCAGGTCAGCGGGTCACGTGGGGACACCGGCCCCAGGTCAGCAGGTCACGTGGGGACCCCGGCCCCAGGTAACCAAGGCAGGTCGGGACCCCAGCCCCAGGTCCCCGGGTCATGTCGGGTACCCGGCCTGGTTCCCAGGTTCCGATGACCACCATGGCACCAGGACCCCGGGTCACGTGGGGACACCGGCCCCAGGTCAGCGGGTCACGTGGGGACCCCGGACCCGGGTAACCTGGTCATGTCTGGTACCCAGCCCGGTTCCCAGGTTCCGATGACCACCCCGGCACCAGGACCCCGGGTCACGTGGGGACACCGGCCCCAGGTGACCGGGTCACGTGGGGACCCCGGACCCAGGTCAGCGGGTCACGTGGGGACACCTGCCCCAGGTCACCGCGTCAGGTCGGGACCCCGAACCCAGGTCCACGAGTCCGTCGACACCAGAGCCCCGGGTCACCGGGTCGTGTCGGGTAACCGGCCTGGTTCCCAGGTTCCGATGACCACCCCGGCACCAGGACCCTGGGTCACGTGGGGACACCGGCCCCAGGTGACCGGGTCACGTGGGGACCCCGGCCCCAGGTGACCGGGTCACGTGGGGACACCGGCCCCAGGTCACCGGATCACGTGGGAACCCCGGACCCAGGTCACCTGGTCATGTCTGGTACCCAGCCTGGTTCCCAGGTTCCGATGACCACCCCGGCACCAGGACCCCGGGATACGTGGGGACACCGGCCCCAGGTGACCGGGTCACGTGGGGACCCCGGACGCAGGTCAGCGGGTCACGTGGGGACACCGGCCCCAGGTCAGAGGGTCACGTGGGAACACCGGCCCCAGGTGACCGGCTCACGTGGGGACACCGGCCCCAGGTCACCGTGTCACGTGGGGACCCCGGCCCCAGGTCAGCGGGTCACGTGGGGACACCAGCCCCAGTTGACCGGGTCATGTGGGGACCCCGGCCCCAGGTCAGAGGGTCACGTGGGGACCCCGGACCCAGGTCACCTGGTCATGTGTTGTACCCAGCCTGGTTCCCAGGTTCCGATGACCACCCCGGCACCAGGACCCCGGGTCACGTGGGGACACCGGCCCCAGATGACCGGGTTACGTGGGGACACCGGCCCCAGGTAACCGGGTCACGTGGGGACCCCGGACGCAGGTCAGCGGGTCACGTGGGGACACCGGCCCCAGGTAACCGGGTCATACCGGGTACCCGGACCCAGGTCACCGGGTCAGGTCGGGACCCCGGACCCAGGTCACCGTGTCAGGTCGGGACCCCGAACCCAGGTCCACGAGTCCGTCGACACCACAGCCCCGGGTCACCGGGTCGTGTCGGGTAACCAGCCTGGTTCCCAGGTTCCGATGACCACCCCGGCACCAGGACCCCGGGTCACGTGGGGACCCCGGCCCCAGGTCAGCGAGTCACGCGGGGACCCCGGACCCAGGTCACCTGGTCATGTCTGGTACCCAGCCTGGTTCCCAGGTTCCGATGATCACCCCGGCACCAAGACCCCGGGTCACGTGGGGACACCGGCCCCAGGTCAGCGGGTCACGTGGGGACCCCAGACCCAGGTCAGCGGGTCAGGTCGGGACCCCGGACCCAGGTCGGGTCATGTCACGTCCCATGCCCGGGTCCCCGGGTTGGATTTTTACCCAGGCCCCGGGTCACAGGGTCATGTCGGCTCAACGGCCTGGGTACAACGGTCTGGTGACCACCCCGACCCCAGGTCCCCGGGTCATGACGGGACACCGGACCAGGTCCCCGAGTCCGGTCGACACCACAGCCCCAGGTCACCGGGTCAGGTCGGCACCCCGGAACCAGGTCACCGGGTCATGTCGGGACCCAGCCCGGGTCCCCGGGACGGGTTTTTACCCCAGCCGCAGATCACCGTGTCCTGTCGGGTCCCCGGCCCGGGTCCCCTGGACAGGTCGTCACCCCGGCCCCGGGTCACCGGGTCATGTCGGGTCGCTGTCCCGGGTACCAGTGTCAGGTGACCACCCCGGCCCCGGGAGACGGAGTCATACCGCGTCCCCGGCCCGGGTCCCCGGGTTGCATCGGGACAAAAGAACCGGATCACTGGATCACGTGGGGTCCCGGGCCCGGGTCCCCGTGTTGCATCGGGACACCAGCGAAGGATCACCGGGTCCTGTCGGGTCCCCGGCCCGGGTCCCCTGGACAGGTCGTTAACCCGGCCCCAGGTCACCGGGTCATGTCGCGCACCCGGCCTGGTTCCCAGGTTCCGGTGACCACCCCGGCACCAGGACCCCGGGTCACGTGGGGACCCCGGCCCCAGGTCAGCGGGTCACGTGGGGACCCCGGCCCCAGTTCAGAGGGTCACGTGGGGACACCGGCCCCAGGTTACCGCGTCAGGTCGGGACCCCGAACCCAGGTCCACGAGTCCGTCGACACCACAGCCCCGGGTCACCGGGTCGTGTCGGGTACACAGCCCGGGCACCAGGGTCAGCTCAGGACCCCGGCCCCAGGTCCCCGGGTCATGTCGGGTACCCGGCCTGGTTCCCAGGTTCCGATGACCACCCCGGCACCAGGACCCCGGGTCACGTGGGGACACCGGCCCCAGGTCAGCGGGTCACGTGGGGACCCCGGACCCAGGTCACCTGGTCATGTCTGGTACCCAGCCTGGTTCCCAGGTTCCGATGACCACCCCGGCACCAGGACCCTGCGTCACGTGGGGACACCGGCCCCAGGTCAGAGGGTCACGTGGGGACACCGGCCCCAGGTCAGCGGGTCACGTGGGGACACCGGCCCCAGGTCAGCGGGTCACGTGGGGACCCCGGCCCCAGGTAACCAAGGCAGGTCGGGACCCCAGCCCCAGGTCCCCGGGTCATGTCGTGTACCCGGCCTGGTTCCCAGGTTCCGATGACCACCCCGGCACCAGGACCCCGGGTCACGTGGGGACACCGGCCCCAGGTTACCGGGTCACGTGGGGACCCCGGCCCCAGGTCAGCGGGTCACGTGGGGACACCGGCCCCAGGTGACCGGGTCACGTGGGGACACCGGCCCCAGGTAACCGGGTCACGTGGGGACCCCGGACCCAGGTCAGCGGGTCACGTGGGGACACCGGCCCCAGGTCAGCGGGTCACGTGGGGACCCCGGACCCAGGTCACCTGGTCATGTCTGGTACCCAGCCTGGTTCCCAGGTTCCGATGACCACCCCGGCACCAGGACCCCGGGTCACGTGGGGACACTGGCCCCAGGTGACCGGGTCACGTGGGGACACCGGCCCCAGGTAACCGGGTCACGTGGGGACCCCGGACCCAGGTCAGCGGGTCACGTGGGGACACCGGCCCCAGGTAACCGGGTCATACCGGGTCCCCGGACCCAGGTCACCGGGTCAGGTCGGGACCCCGGACCCAGGTCGGGTCATGTCACGTCCCATGCCCGGGTCCCCGGGTTGGATTTTTACCCAGGCCCCGGGTCACAGGGTCATGTCGGGTCAACGGCCTGGGTACAAGGGTCTGGTGACCACCCCGACCCCAGGTCCCCGGGTCATGACGGGACACCGGACCAGGTCCCCGAGTCCGGTCGACACCACAGCCCCAGGTCACCGGGTCACGTCGGCACCCCGGAACCAGGTCACCGGGTCATG
Organism: Somateria mollissima; assembly: GCA_951411735.1. Taxonomy (NCBI): domain Eukaryota; kingdom Metazoa; phylum Chordata; class Aves; order Anseriformes; family Anatidae; genus Somateria; species Somateria mollissima. The sequence continues at coordinate 635,703 of CATOCB010000091.1, read as the reverse complement.
TCGGGACCCAGCCCGGGTCCCCGGGACGGGTTTTTACCCCAGCCGCAGATCACCGGGTCCTGTCGGCTACCCGGGTCGGGTCCCCTGGACAGGTCGGCACCCCGGCCCCGGGTCACGGGGTCATGTCGGGTCGCTGTCCCGGGTACCAGTGTCAGGTGACCACCCCGGCCCCGGGAGACGGAGTCATACCGCGTCCCCGGCCCGGGTCCCCGGGTTGCATCGGGACAAAAGCACCGGATCACTGGATCACGTGGGGGCCCGGGCCCGGGTCCCCGGGTTGCATCGGGACACCAGCGAAGGATCACCGGGTCCTGTCGGGTCCCCGGCCCGGGTCCCCTGCACAGGTCGTTAACCCGGCCCCAGGTCACCGGGTCATGTCGCGCACCCGGCCTGGTTCCCAGGTTCCGGTGACCACCCCGGCACCAGGACCCCGGGTCACGTGGGGACGCCGGCCCCAGGTGACCGGGTCACGTGGGGACCCCGGCCCCAGGTCAGCGGGTCACGTGGGGACCCCGACCCCAGGTCAGCGGGTCACGTGGGGTCACCGGCCCCAGGTCAGAGGGTCACGTGGGGACCCCGGACCCAGGTCACCTAGTCATGTGTGGTACCCAGCCTGGTTCCCAGGTTCCGATGACCACCCCGGCACCAGGACCCCGGGTCACGTGGGGACACTGGCCCCAGGTGACCGGGTCACGTGGGGACACCGGCCCCAGGTAACCGGGTCACGTGGGGACCCCGGACCCAGGTCAGCGGGTCACGTGGGGACACCGGCCCCAGGTAACCGGGTCATACCGGGTCCCCGGACCCAGATCACCGGGTCAGGTCGGGACCCCGGACCCAGGTCGGGTCATGTCACGTCCCATGCCCGGGACCCCGGGTTGGATTTTTACCCAGGCCCCGGGTCACAGGGTCATGTCGCGTCAACGGCCTGGGTACAAGGGTCTGGTGACCACCCCGACCCCAGGTCCCCGGGTCATGACGGGACACCGGACCAGGTCCCCGAGTCCGGTCGACACCACAGCCCCAGGTCACCGGGTCAGGTCGGGAACCCGGCACCGTGTCACCGGGTCATGTCGGGTCGCTGTGCCGGGTAACAGTGTCAGGTGACCACCCCGGCCCCGGGAGACGGAGTCATACCGGGTCCCCGGCCCGGGTCCCCGGGTTGCATCGGGACAAAAGCACCGGATCACTGGATCACGTGGGGTCCCGGGCCCGGGTCCCCGGGTTGCATCGGGACACCAGCGAAGGATCACCGGGTCCTGTCGGGTCCCCGGCCCGGGTCCCCTAGACAGGTCGTTAACCTGGCCCCAGGTCACCGGGTCATGTCGCGCACCCGGCCTGGTTCCCAGGTTCCGGTGACCACCCCGGCCCCAGGTCAGCGGGTCACGTGGGGACCCCGGCCCCAGGTCACCGCGTCAGGTCGGGACCCCGAACCCAGGTCCACGAGTCCGTCGACACCACAGCCCCGGGTCCCCGGGTCATGTCGGGTACCCGGCCTGGTTCCCAGGTTCCGATGACCACCCCGGCACCAGGACCCCGGGTCACGTGGGGACACCGGCCCCAGGTGACCGGGTCACGTGGGGACCCCGGACCCAGGTCAGCGAGTCACGCGGGGACCCCGGACCCAGGTCACCTGGTCATGTCTGGTACCCAGCCTGGTTCCCAGGTTCCGATGATCACCCCGGCACCAGGACCCAAGGTAACGTGGGGACACCGGCCCCAGGTGACCGGGTCATACCGGGTCCCCGGACCCAGGTCACCGGGTCAGGTCGGGACCCCGGACCCAGGTCGGGTCATGTCACGTCCCATGCCCGGGTCCCCGGGTTGGATTTTTACCCAGGCCCCGGGTCACAGGGTCATGTCGGGTCAACGGCCTGGGTACAAGGGTCTGGTGACCACCCCGACCCCAGGTCCCCGGGTCATGACGGGACACCGGACCAGGTCCCCGAGTCCGGTCGACACCACAGCCCCAGGTCACCGGGTCAGGTCGGCACCCCGGAACCAGGTCACCGGGTCATGTCGGGACCCAGCCCGGGTCCCCGGGACGGGTTTTTACCCCAGCCGCATATCACCGGGTCCTGTCGGGTCCCCGGCCCGGGTCCCCTGGACAGGTCGGCACCCCGGCCCCGGGTCACGGGGTCATGTCGGGTCGCTGTCCCGGGTACCAGTGTCAGGTGACCACCCCGGCCCCGGGAGACGGAGTCATACCGGGTCCCCGGCCCGGGTCCCCGGCTTGCATCGGGACAAAAGCACCGGATCACTGGATCACGTGGGGTCCCGGGCCCGGGTCCCCGTGTTGCATCGGGACACCAGCGAAGGATCACCGGGTCCTGTCGGGTCCCCGGCCCGGGTCCCCTGCACAGGTCGTTAACCCGGCCCCAGGTCACCGGGTCATGTCGCGCACCCGGCCTGGTTCCCAGGTTCCGGTCACCACCCCGGCACCAGGACCCCGGGTCACGTGGGGACACCGGCCCCAGGTCAGCGGGTCACGTGGGGACCCCGGCCCCAGGTCAGAGGGTCACGTGGGGACACCGGCCCCAGGTTACCGCGTCAGGTCGGGACCCCGAACCCAGGTCCACGAGTCCGTCGACACCACAGCCCCGGGTCACCGGGTCGTGTCGGGTACACAGCCCGGGCACCAGGGTCAGCTCGGGACCCCGGCCCCAGGTCACCTGGTCATGTCTGGTACCCAGCCTGGTTCCCAGGTTCCGATGACCACCCCGGCACCAGGACCCTGCGTCACGTGGGGACACCGGCCCCAGGTGACCGGGTCACGTGGGGACACCGGCCCCAGGTCAGCGGGTCACGTGGGGACACCGGCCCCAGGTCAGCGGGTCACGTGGGGACCCCGGCCCCAGGTAACCAAGGCAGGTCGGGACCCCAGCCCCAGGTCCCCGGGTCATGTCGGGTACCCGGCCTGGTTCCCAGGTTCCGATGACCACCCCGGCACCAGGACCCCGGGTCACGTGGGGACACCGGCCCCAGGTCAGCGGGTCACGTGGGGACCCCGGACCCAGGTCAGCGGGTCACGTGGGGACACCGGCCCCAGGTAACCGGGTCATACCGGGTCCCCGGACCCAGGTCACCGGGTCAGGTCGGGACCCCGGACCCAGGTCGGGTCATGTCACGTCCCATACCCGGGTCCCCGGGTTGGATTTTTACCCAGGCCCCGGGTCACAGGGTCATGTCGGGTCAATGGCCTGGGTACAAGGGTCTGGTGACCACCCCGACCCCAGGTCCCCGGGTCATGACGGGACACCGGACCAGGTCCCCGAGTCCGGTCGACACCACAGCCCCAGGTCACCGGGTCACGTCGGCACCCCGGAACCAGGTCACCGGGTCATGTCGGGACCCAGCCCGGGTCCCCGGGACGGGTTTTTACCCCAGCCGCAGATCACCGGGTCCTGTCGGGGGTCCCCGGCCCGGGTCCCCTGGACAGGTCGTTAACCCGGCCCCAGGTCACCGGGTCATGTCGCGCACCTGGCCTGGTTCCCAGGTTCCGGTGACCACCCCGGCACCAGGACCCAGGGTCACGTGGGGACCCCGGACACAGGTCAGCGGGTCACGTGGGGACACCGGCCCCAGGTCACCGCGTCAGGTCAGGACCCCGAACCCAGGTCCACGAGTCCGTCGACACCACAGCCCCGGGTCACCGGGTCGTGTCGGGTAACCGGCCTGGTTCCCAGGTTCCGATGACCACCCCGGCACCAAGACCCCGGGTCACGTGGGGACACCGGCCCCAGGTGACCGGGTCACGTGGGGTCACCGGCCCCAGGACACCGGGTCACGTGGGGACCCCGGCCCCAGGTCAGCGGGTCAGGTGGGGACCCCGGACCCAGGTCACCTAGTCATGTGTGGTACCCAGCCTGGTTCCCAGGTTCCGATGACCACCCCGGCACCAGGACCCCGGGTCACATCGGAAAACCGGCCCCAGGTTACCGGGTCACGTGGAGACCCCGGCCCCAGGTCAGCGGGTCACGTGGGGACACCGGCCCCAGGTCAGCGGGTCACGTGGGGACCCCGGACCCAGGTCACCTGGTCATGTGTGGTACCCAGCCTGGTTCCCAGGTTCCGATGACCACCCCGGCACCAGGACCCTGGGTCACGTGGGGACACCGGCCCCAGGTGACCAGGTCACGTGGGGACACCGGCCCCAGGTCAGCGGGTCACGTGGGGACACCCGCCCCAGGTCAGCGGTTCACCTGGGGACCCCGGCCCCAGGTAACCAAGGCAGGTCGGAACCCCAGCCCCAGGTCACCCGGTCATGTCGCGCACCCGGCCTGGTTCCCAGGTTCCGATGACCACCCCGGCACCAGGACCCCGGGTCACGTGGGGACCCCCGCCCCAGGTGACCGGGTCACGTGGGGACCCCGGACCCAGGTCACCTGGTCATGTCTGGTACCCAGCCTGGTTCCCAGGTTCCGATGACCACCCCGGCACCAGGACCCCGGGTCATGTGGGGACACCGGCCCCAGGTTACCGGGTCACGTGGGGACCCCGGCCCCAAGTCAGCGGGTCACGTGGGGACACCGGCCCCAGGTGACCGGGTCACGTGGGGACACCGGCCCCAGGTAACCGGGTCACGTGGGGACCCCGGACCCAGGTCAGCGGGTCACGTGGGGACACCGGCCCCAGGTAACCGGGTCATACCGGGTCCCCGGACCCAGGTCACCGGGTCAGGTCGGGACCCCGGACCCAGGTCGGGTCATGTCACGTCCCATACCCGGGTCCCCGGGTTGGATTTTTACCCAGGCCCCGGGTCACACGGTCATGTCGGCTCAACGGCCTGGGTACAAGGGTCTGGTGACCACCCCGACCCCAGGTCCCCGGGTCATGACGGGACACCGGACCAGGTCCCCGAGTCCGGTCGACACCACAGCCCCAGGTCACCGGGTCACGTCGGCACCCCGGAACCAGGTCACCGGGTCATGTCGGGACCCAGCCCGGGTCCCCGGGACGGGTTTTTACCCCAGCCGCAGATCACCGGGTCCTGTCGGCTACCCGGGTCGGGTCCCCTGGACAGGTCGGCACCCCGGCCCCGGGTCACGGGGTCATGTCGGGTCGCTGTCCCGGGTACCAGTGTCAGGTGACCACCCCGGCCCCGGGAGACGGAGTCATACCGGGTCCCCGGCCCGGGTCCCCGGGTTGCATCGGGACAAAAGCACCGGATCACTGGATCACGTGGGGTCCCGGGCCCGGGTCCCCGGGTTGCATCGGGACACCAGCGAAGGATCACCGGGTCCTGTCGGGTCCCCGGCCCGGGTCCCCTAGACAGGTCGTTAACCCGGCCCCAGCTCACCGGGTCATGTCGCGCACCCGGCCTGGTTCCCAGGTTCCGGTGACCACCCCAGCACCAGGACCCCGGGTCACGTGGGGACCCCGGCCCCAGGTCAGCGGGTCACGTGGCGACACCGGCCCCAGGTCACTGCGTCAGGTTGGGACCCCGAACCCAGGTCCACGAGTCCGTCGACACCACAGCCCCGGGTCACCGGGTCGTGTCGGGTACCCGGCCTGGTTCCCAGGTTCCGGTGACCACCCCGGCACCAGGACCCCGGGTCACGTGGGGACCCCGGCACCAGGACCCCGGGTCACGTGGGGACCCCGGCCCCAGGTCAGCGGGTCACGTGGGGACACCGGCCCCAGGTAACCAAGGCAGGTCGGGACCCAGCCCGCGTCCCCGGGACGGGTTTTTACCCCAGCCGCAGATCACCGGGTCCTGTCGGGTCCCCGGCCCGGGTCCCCTGGACAGGTCGATAACCCGGCCCCAGGTCACCTAGTCATGTCGCGCACCCGGCCTGGTTCCCAGGTTCCGGTGACCATCTCGGTACCAGGACCCCGGGTCACGTGGGGACCCCGGCCCCAGGTCAGAGGGTCACGTGGGGACACCGGCCCCAGGTAACCGGGTCATACCGGGTCCCCGGACCCAGGTCACCTGGTCAGGTCGGGACCCCGGACCCAGGTCGGGTCATGTCACGTCCCATGCCCGGGTCCCCGGGTTGGATTTTTACCCAGGCCCCGGGTCACAGGGTCATGTCGGGTCAACGGCCTGGGTACAAGGGTCTGGTGACCACCCCGACCCGAGGTCCCCGGGTCATGACGGGACACTGGACCAGGTCCCCGAGTCCGGTCAACACCACAGCCCCAGGTCACCGGGTCAGGTCGGGAACCCGGGTCGGGTCCCCTGGACAGGTCGGCACCCCGGCCCCAGGTCACCGGGTCATGTCGCGCACCCGGCCTGGTTCCCAGGTTCCCGTGACCACCCCGGCCGCAGGTGACCGGGTCACGTGGGGACCCCGGCCCCAGGTCAGCGGGTCACGTGGGGACCCCGGCCCCAGGTCAGAGGGTCACGTGGGGACACCGGCCCCAGGTCAGCGGGTCACGTGGGGACACCGGCCCCAGGTAACCAAGGCAGGTCGGGACCCAGCCCGGGTCCCCGGGACGGGTTTTTACCCCAGCCGCAGATCACCGGGTCCTGTCGGGTCCCCGGCCCGGGTCCCCTGGACAGGTCGATAACCCGATCCCAGGTCACCCGGTCATGTCGCGCACCCGGCCTGGTTCCCAGGTTCCGGTGACCACCCTGGCACCAGGACCCCGGGTCACGTGGGGACCCCGGCCCCAGGTCAGCGGGTCACGTGGGGACCCCGGCCCCAGGTGACCGGGTCACGTGGGGACACCGGACCAAGGTCACCGGGTCACGTGGGGACCCCGGCCCCAGCTCAGCGGGTCACGTGGGGACCCCGGCCCCAGGTAACCAAGGCAGGTCGGGACCCCAGCCCCAGGTCCCCGGGTCATGTCGGGTACCCGGCCTGGTTCCCAGGTTCCGATGACCACCCCGGCACCAGGACCCCGGGTCACGTGTGGACACCGGCCCCAGGTCAGCGGGTCACGTGGGGACCCCGGACCCAGGTCACCTGGTCATGTCTGGTACCCAGCCTGGTTCCCAGGTTCCGATGACCACCCCGGCACCAGGACTCTGGGTCAGGTGGGGACCCCGGACCCAGGTCACCTGGTCATGTCTGGTACCCAGCCTGGTTCCCAGGTTCCGATGACCACCCCGGCCCCAGGTCAGCGGGTCACGTGGGGACCCCGGACCCAGGTCACCTGGTCATGTCCGGTACCCAGCCTGGTTCCCAGGTTCCGATGACCACCCCGGCACCAGGACCCCGGGTCACGTGGGGACACCGAACCCAGGTCAGCGGGTCACGTGGGGACACCGGCCCCAGGTCAGCGGGTCACGTGGGGACCCCGGCCCCAGGTCAGCGGGTCACGTGGGGACACCGGCCCCAGGTAACCGGGTCATACCGGGTCCCCGGACCCAGGTCACCGGGTCAGGTTGGGACCCCGGACCCAGGTCGGGTCATGTCACGTCCCATGCCCGGGTCCCCGGGTTGGATTTTTACCCAGGCCCCGGGTCACACGGTCATGTCGGGTCAACGGCCTGGGTACAAGGGTCTGGTGACCACCCCGACCCCAGGTCCCCGGGTCATGACGGGACACCGGACCAGGTCCCCGAGTCCAGTCGACACCACAGCCCCAGGTCACCGGGTCAGGTCGGCACCCCGGAACCAGGTCACCGGGTCATGTCGGGACCCAGCCCGGGTCCCCGGGACGGGTTTTTACCCCAGCCGCAGATCACCGGGTCCTGTCGGGTACCCGGGTCGGGTCCCCTGGACAGGTCGGCACCCCGGCCCCGGGTCACGGGGTCATGTCGGGTCGCTGTCCCGGGTACCAGTGTCAGGTGACCACCCCGGCCCCGGGAGACGGAGTCATTCCGGGTCCCCGGCCCGGGTCCCCGGCTTGCATCGGGACAAAAGCACCGGATCACTGGATCACGTGGGGTCCCGGGCCCGGGTCCCCGGGTTGCATTGGGACACCAGCGAAGGATCACCGGGTCCTGTCGGGTCCCCGGCCCGGGTCCCCTGGACAGGTCGTTAACCCGGCCCCAGGTCACCGGGTCATGTCGCGCACCCGGCCTGGTTCCCAGGTTCCGGTGACCACCCCGGCCCCAGGTGACCGGGTCACGTGGGGACCCTGGCCCCAGGTCAGCGGGTCACGTGGGGACCCCGGCCCCAGGTCAGAGGGTCACGTGGGGACACCGGCCCCAGGTCACCGCGTCAGGTCGGGACCCCGAACCCAGGTCCACGAGTCCGTCGACACCACAGCCCCGGGTCACCGGGTCGTGTCGGGTACACAGCCCGGGCACCAGGGTCAGCTCGGGACCCCGGCCCCAGGTCCCCGGGTCATGTCGGGTACCCGGCATGGTTCCCAGGTTCCGATGACCACCCCGGCACCAGGACCCCGGGTCACGTGGGGACACAGGCCCCAGGTCAGCGGGTCACGTGGGGACCCTGGACCCAGGTCACCTGGTCATGTCTGGTACCCAGACTGGTTCCCAGGTTCCGATGACCACCCCAGCACCAGGACCCTGGGTCACGTGGGGACACCGGACCCAGGTGAACGGGTCACGTGGGGACAACCGGTCCCAGGTCACCGGGTCAAGTGGGGACACCGGCCCAAGGTCAGCGGGTCACGTGGGGACCCCGGCCCCAGGTAACCAAGGCAGGTCGGGACCCCAGCCCCAGGTCCCCGGGTCATGTCGGGTACCCGGCCTGGTTCCCAGGTTCCGATGACCACCCCGGCACCAGGACCCCGGGTCACGTGGGGACACCGGCCCCAGGTCAGCGGGTCACGTGGGGACCCTGGACCCAGGTCACCTGGTCATGTCTGGTACCCAGCCTGGTTCCCAGGTTCCGATGACCACCCCGGCACCAGGACCCCGGGTCACGTGGGGACACCGGCCCCAGGTCAGCGGGTCACGTGGGGACACCGGCCCCAGGTCAGCGGGTCACGTGGGGACCCCGGACCCAGGTCAGCGGGTCACGTGGGGACACCGGCCCCAGGTAACCGGGTCATACCGGGTCCCCGGACCCAGGTCACCGGGTCAGGTCGGGACCCCGGACCCAGGTCGGGTCATGTCACGTCCCATGCCCGGGTCCCCGGGTTGGATTTTTACCCAGGCCCCGGGTCACAGGGTCATGTCGCGTCAACGGCCTGGGTACAAGGGTCTGGTGACCACCCCGACCCCAGGTCCCCGGGTCATGACGGGACACCGGACCAGGTCCCCGAGTCCGGTCGACACCACAGCCCCAGGTCACCGGGTCAGGTCGGCACCCCGGAACCAGGTCACCGGGTCATGTCGGGACCCAGCCCGGGTCCCCGGGACGGGTTTTTACCCCAGCCGCAGATCACCGGGTCCTGTCGGGTACCCGGGTCGGGTCCCCTGGACAGGTCGGCACCCCGGCCCCGGGTCACCGGGTCATGTCGGGTCGCTGTCCCGGGTACCAGTGTCAGGTGACCACCCCGGCCCCGGGAGACGGAGTCATACCGGGTCCCCGGCCCGGGTCCCCGGGTTGCATCGGGACAAAAGCACCAGATCACTGGATCACGTGGGGTCCCGGGCCCGGGTCCCCGGGTTGCATCGGGACACCAGCGAAGGATCACCGGGTCCTGTCGGGTCCCCGGCCCGGGTCCCCTGGACAGGTCGTTAACCCGGCCCCAGGTCACCGGGTCATGTCGCGCACCCGGCCTGGTTCCCAGGTTCCGGTGACCACCCCGGCACCAGGACCCCGGGTCGCGTGGGGACCCCGGCCCCAGGTCAGCGGGTCACGTAAGGACCCCGGCCCCAGGTCAGAGGGTCACGTGGGGACACCGGCCCCAGGTCACCGCGTCAGGTCGGGACCCCGAACCCAGGTCCACGAGTCCGTCGACACCACAGCCCCGGGTCACCGGGTCGTGTCGGGTACACAGCCCGGGCACCAGGGTCAGCTCGGAACCCCGGCCCCAGGTCCCCGGGTCATGTCGGGTACCCGGCCTAGTTCCCAGGTTCCGATGACCACCCCGGCACCAGGACCCCGGGTCACGTGGGGACACCGACCCCAGGTCACCGGGTCACGTGGGGACCCCGGACCCAGGTCACCTGGTCATGTCTGGTACCCAGCCTGGTTCCCAGGTTCCGATGACCACCCCGGCACCAGGACCCCGGGTCACGTGGGGACACCGACCCCAGGTCACCGGGTCACGTGGGGACACCGGCCCCAGGTCAGCGGGTCACGTGGGGACACCGGCCCCAGGTCAGCGGGTCACGTGGGGACACTGGCCCCAGGTAACCAAGGCAGGTCGGAACACAGCCCGGGTCCCCGGGACGGGTTTTTACCCCAGCCGCAGATCACCGGGTCCTGTCGGGTCCCCGGCCCGGGTCCCCTGGACAGGTCGATAACCCGGCCCCAGGTCACCCGGTCATGTCGCGCACCCGGCCTGGTTCCCAGGTTCCGGTGACCATCCCGGCACCAGGACCCCGGGTCACGTGGGGACCCCGGCCCCAGGTCAGAGGGTCACGTGGGGACACCGGCCCCAGGTCAGAGGGTCACGTGGGGACCCCGGACCCAGGTCACCTAGTCATGTCTGGTACCCAGCCTGGTTCCCAGGTTCCGATGACCACCCCGGCACCAGGACCCCGGGTCACGTGGGGACCCCGGCCCCAGGTGACCGGGTCACGTGGGGACCCCGGCCCCAGGTCAGCGGGTCACGTGGGGACACCGGCCCCAGGTCAGCGGGTCACGTGGGGACCCCGGACCCAGGTCACCTGGTCATGTCTGGTACCCAGCCTGGTTCCCAGGATCCGATGACCACCCCGGCACCAGCACCCCGGGTCACGTGGGGACACCGGCCCCAGGTGACCCGGTCACGTGGGGACACCGGCCCCAGGTAACCGGGTCACGTGGGGACCCCGGCCCCAGGTCAGCGGGTCACGTAAGGACACCGGCCCCAGGTAACCGGGTCATACCGGGTCCCCGGACCCAGGTCACCGGGTCAGGTCGGGACCCCGGACCCAGGTCGGGTCATGTCACGTCCCATGCCCGAGTCCCCGGGTTGGATTTTTACCCAGGCCCCGGGTCACAGGGTCATGTCGGGTCAACGGCCTGGGTACAAGGGTCTGGTGACCACCCCGACCCCAGGTCCCCGGGTCATGACGGGACACCGGACCAGGTCCCTGAGTCCGGTCGACACCACAGCCCCAGGTCACCGGGTCACGTCGGCACCCCGGAACCAGGTCACCGGGTCATGTCGGGACCCAGCCCGGGTCCCCGGGACGGGTTTTTACCCCAGCCGCAGATCACCGGGTCCTGTCGGGTACCCGGGTCGGGTCCCCTGGACAGGTCGGCACCTCGGCCCCTGGTCACGGGGTCATGTCGGGTCGCTGTCCCGGGTACCAGTGTCAGGTGACCACCCCGGCCCCGGGAGACGGAGTCATACCGGGTCCCTGGCCCGGGTCCCCGGGTTGCATCGGGACAAAAGCACCGGATCACTGGATCACGTGGGGTCCCGGGCCCGGGTCCCCGGGTTGCATCGGGACACCAGCAAAGGATCACCGGGTCCTGTCGGGTCCCCGGCCCGGGTCCCCTGGACAGGTCGATAACCCGGCCCCAGGTCACGCGGTCATGTCGCGCACCCGGCCTGGTTCCCAGGTTCCGGTGACCACCCCGGCCCCAGGTGACCGGGTCACGTGGGGACCCCGGCCCCAGGTCAGCGGGTCACGTGGGGACCCCGGCCCCAGGTCAGAGGGTCACGTGGGGACCCCGGACCCAGGTCACCTAGTCATGTCTGGTACCCAGCCTGGTTCCCAGGTTCCGATGACCACCCCGGCACCAGGACCCCGGGTCACGTGGGGACACCGGCCCCAGGTGACCGGGTCACGTGGGGACCCCGGCCCCAGGTCAGCGGGTCACGTGGGGACACCGGCCCCAGGTCAGCGGGTCACGTGGGGACCCCGGACCCAGGTCACCTGGTCATGTCTGGTACCCAGCCTGGTTCCCAGGATCCGATGACCACCCCGGCACCAGGACCCCGGGTCACGTGGGGACACCGGCCCCAGGTGACCGGGTCACGTGGGGACACCGGCCCCAGGTAACCGGGTCACGTGGGGACACCGGCCCCAGGTCAGCGGGTCACGCGGGGAACCCTGACCCAGGTCACCGGGTCACTTGGGGACCCCGGCCCCAGGTCAGCGGGTCAGGTCGGGACCCCGGACCCAGGTCGGGTCATGTCACGTCCCATGCCCGGGTCCCCGGGTTGGATTTTTACCCAGGCCCCGGGTCACAGGGTCATGTCGGGTCAACGGCCTGGGTACAAGGGTCTGGTGACCACCCCGACCCCAGGTCCCCGGGTCATGACGGGACACCGGACCAGGTCCCCGAGTCCGGTCGACACCACAGCCCCAGGTCACCGGGTCACGTCGGCACCCCGGAACCAGGTCACCGGGTCATGTCGGGACCCAGCCCGGGTCCCCGGGACGGGTTTTTACCCCAGCCGCAGATCACCGGGTCATGTCGGGTACCCGGGTCGGGTCCCCTGGACAGGTCGGCACCCCGGCCCCGGGTCACCGGGTCATGTCGGGTCGCTGTCCCGGGTACCAGTGTCAGGTGACCACCCCGGCCCCGGGAGACGGAGTCATTCCGGGTCCCCGGCCCGGGTCCCCGGCTTGCATCGGGACAAAAGCACCGGATCACTGGATCACGTGGGGTCCCGGGCCCGGGTCCCCGGGTTGCATCGGGACACCAGCGAAGGATCACCGGGTCCTGTCGGGTCCCCGGCCCGGGTCCCCTGGACAGGTCGTTAACCTGGCCCCAGGTCACCGGGTCATGTCGCGCACCCGGCCTGGTTCCCAGGTTCCGGTGACCACCCCGGCCCCAGGTGACCGGGTCACGTGGGGACCCCGGCCCCAGGTCAGCGGGTCACGTGGGGACCCCGGCCCCAGGTCAGAGGGTCACGTGGGGACACCGGCCCCAGGTCACCGCGTCAGGTCGGGACCCCGAACCCAGGTCCACGAGTCCGTCGACACCACAGCCCCGAGTCACCGGGTCGTGTCGGGTACACAGCCCGGGCTCCAGGGTCAGCTCGGGACCCCGGTCCCAGGTCCCCGGTTCATGTCGGGTACCCGGCCTAGTTCCCAGGTTCCGATGACCACCCCGGCACCAGGACCCCGGATCACGTGGGGACACCGGCCCCAGGTGACCGGGTCACGTGGGGACACCGGACCCAGGTCACCTGGTCATGTCTGGTACCCAGCCTGGTTCCCAGTTTCCGATGACCACCCCGGCACCAGGACCCTGGGTCACGTGGGGACACCGGCCCCAGGTGACCGGGTCACGTGGGGACACCGGCCCCAGGTCAGCGGGTAACGTGGGGACCCCGGCCCCAGGTAACCAAGGCAGGTCGGGACCCCAGCCCCAGGTCCCCGGGTCATGTCGGGTACCCGGCCTGGTTCCCAGGTTCCGGTGACCACCCCGGCACCAGGACCCCGGGTCACGTCGGGACACCGGCCCCAGGTCAGCGGGTCACGTGGGGACACCGGCCCCAGGTCACCGGGTCACGTGGGGACCCCGGCCCCAGGTCAGCGGGTCACGTGGGGACACCGGCCCCAGGTCACCGGGTCATGTCGGGACCAAACCCGGGTCCCCGGGACGGGTTTTTACCCCAGCCGCAGATCACCGGGTCCTGTCGGGTACCCGGCCTGGTTCCCAGGTTCCGGTGACCACCCCGGCACCAGGACCCCGGGTCACGTCGGGACACCGGCCCCAGGTCAGCGGGTCACGTGGGGACACCGGCCCCAGGTCACCGGGTCACGTGGGGACACCGGCCCCAGGTCACCGGGTCACGTGGGGACACCGGCCCCAGGTGACCGGGTCACGTGGGGACACCGGCCCCAGGTCACCGGTGACGTGTGGACCCCGGACCCAGGTCAGCGGGTCACGTGGCGACACCGGCCCCAGGTCAGCGGGTCACGTGGGGACACAGGCCCCAGGTAACCAAGGCAGGTCGGGACCCAGCCCGGGTCCCCGGGACGGGTTTTTACCCCAGCCGCAGATCACCGGGTCCTGTCGGGTCCCCGGCCCGGGTCCCCTGGACAGGTCGATAACCCGGTCCAGGTCACCCGGTCATGTCGCGCACCCGGCCTGGTTCCCAGGTTCCGGTGACCATCCCGGCACCAGGACCCCGGGTCACGTGGGGACCCCGGCCCCAGGTCAGCGGGTCACGTGGGGACACCGGCCCCAGGTCACCGGGTCACGTGGGGACCCCGGACCCAGGTCACCTGGTCATGTCTGGTACCCAGCCTGGTTCCCAGGTTCCGATGACCACCCCGGCACCAGGACCCCGGGTGACGTGGGGACACCGGCCCCAGGTGACCGGGTCACGTGGGGATACCGGACCCAGGTCACCGGGTCACGTGGGGACCCCGGCCCCATGTCAGCGAGTCACGTGGGGACCCCGGCCCCAGGTAACCAAGGCAGGTCGGGACCCAAGCCCCAGGTCACCTGGTCATGTCTGGTACCCAGCCTGGTTCCCAGGTTCCGATGACCACCCCGGCCCCAGGTCAGCGGGTCACGTGGGGACACCGGCCCCAGGTAACCGGGTCATACCGGCTCCCCGGACCCAGGTCACCGGGTCAGGTCGGGACCCCGGACCCAGGTCGGGTCATGTCACGTCCCATACCCGGGTCCCCGGGTTGGATTTTTACCCAGGCCCCGGGTCACAGGGTCATGTCGGGTCAACGGCCTGGGTACAAGGGTCTGGTGACCACCCCGACCCCAGGTCCCCGGGTCATGACGGGACACCGGACCAGGTCCCCGAGTCCGGTCGACACCACAGCCCCAGGTCACCGGGTCACGTCGGCACCCCGGAACCAGGTCACCGGGTCATGTCGGGACCCAGCCCGGGTCCCCGGGATGGGTTTTTACCCCAGCCGCAGATCACCGGGTCCTGTCGGGTACCCCGGTCGGGTCCCCTGGACAGGTCGGCACCCCGGCCCCGGGTCACCGGGTCATGTCGGGTCGCTGTCCTGGGTACCAGTGTCAGGTGACCACCCCGGCCCCGGGAGACGGAGTCATACCGGGTCCCCGGCCCGGGTCCCCGGCTTGCATCGGGACAAAAGCACCGGATCACTGGATCACGTGGGGTCCCGGGCCCGGGTCCCCGGGTTGCATCGGGACACCAGCGAATGATCACCGGGTCCTGTCGGGTCCCCGGCCCGTGTCCCCTGGACAGGTCGTTAACCCGGCCCCAGGTCACCGGGTCATGTCGCGCACCCGGCCTGGTTCCCAGGTTCCGGTGACCACCCCGGCACCAGGACCCTGGGTCACGTGGGGACACCGGCCCCAGGTCAGAGGGTCACGTGGGGACCCCGGACCCAGGTCACCTAGTCTTGTCTGGTACCCAGCCTGGTTCCCAGGTTCCGATGACCACCCCGGCACCAGGACCCAGGGTCAGGTAGGGACACCGGCCCCAGGTGACCGGGTATCGTGGGGACCCCGGCCCCAGGTCAGCGGGTCACGTGGGGACCCCGGACCCAGGTCACCTGGTCATGTCTGGTACCCAGCCTGGTTCCCAGGTTCCGATGACCACCCCGGCACCAGGACCCCGGGTCACGTGGGGACACCGGCCCCAGGTGACCGGGTCATGTGGGGACCCCGGCCCCAGGTCAGCGGGTCACGTGGGGACACCGGCCCCAGGTCAGCGGGTCACGTGGGGACCCCGGCCCCAGGTAACCAAGGCAGGTCGGGACCCCATCCCCAGGTCACCTGGTCATGTCTGGTACCCGGCCTGGTTCCCAGGTTCCGATGACCACCCCGGCACCAGGACCCCGGGTCACGTGGGGACACCGGCCCCAGGTCAGCGGGTCACGTGGGGACACCGGCCCCAGGTAACCGGGTCATACCGGGTCCCCGGACCCAGGTCACCGGGTCAGGTCGGGACCCCGGACCCAGGTCGGGTCATGTCACGTCCCATGCCCGGGTCCCCGGGTTGGATTTTTACCCAGGCCCCGGGTCACAGTGTCATGTCGGGTCAATGGCCTGGGTACAAGGGTCTGGTGACCACCCCGACCCCAGGTCCCCGGGTCATGACGGGACACCGGACCAGGTCCCCGAGTCCGGTCGACACCACAGCCCCAGGTCACCGGCTCAGGTCGGCACCCCGGAACCAGGTCACCGGGTCATGTCGGGACCCAGCCCGGATCCCCGGGACGGGTTTTTACCCCAGCCGCATATCACCGGGTCCTGTCGGGTACCCGGGTCGGGTCCCCTGGACAGGTCGGCACCCCGGCCCCGGGTCACGGGGTCATATCGGGTCGCTGTCCCGGGTACCAGTGTCAGGTGACCACCCCGGCCCCGGGAGACGGAGTCATACCGGGTCCCCGGCCCGGGTCCCCGGGTTGCATCGGGACACCAGCGAAGGACCACCGGGTCCTGTCGGGTCCCCGGCCCGGGTCCCCTGGACAGGTCGTTAACCCGGCCCCAGGTCACCGGGTCATGTCGCGCACCCGGCCTGGTTCCCAGGTTCCGGTGACCACCCCGGCACCAGGACCCCGGGTCACGTGGGGACCCCGGCCTGGTTCCCAGGTTCCGATGACCACCACGGCACCAGGACCCCGGGTCACGTGGGGACACCGGCTCCAGGTCAGCGGGTCACGTGGGGACCCCGGCCCCAGGTCACCTGGTCATGTCTGGTACCCAGCCTGGTTCCCAGGTTCCGATGACCACCCCGGCACCAGGACCCCGGGTCACGTGGGGACACCGGCCCCAGGTGACCGGGTCACGTGGGGACACCGGCCCCAAGGTCACCGGGTCACGTGGGGACCCCGGACCCAGGTCAGCGGGTCACGTGGGGACACTGGCCCCAGGTAACCAAGGCAGGTCGGGACCCCGGCCCCAGGTCCCCGGGTCATGTCGGGTACCCGGCCTGGTTCCCAGGTTCCGATGACCACCCCGGCACCAGGACCCCGGGTCACGTGTGGACACCGGCCCCAGGTGACCGGGTCACGTGGGGACACCGGCCCCAGTTCAGCGGGTCACGTGGGGACCCCGGACCCAGGTCACCTGGTCATGTCTGGTACCCAGCCTGGTTCCCAGGTTCCGATGACCACCCCGGCACCAGGACCCCGTATCACGTGGGGACACCGGCCCCAGGTCAGAGGGTCACGTGGGGACACCAGCCCCATGTAACCGGGTCACGTGGGGACCCCGGCCCCAGGTCAGCAGGTCACGTGGGGACCCCGGCCCCAGGTAACCAAGGCAGGTCGGTACCCCAGCCCCACGTCCCCGGGTCATGTCGGGTAGCCTGCCTGGTTCCCAGGTTCCGATGACCACCCCGGCACCAGGACCCCGGGTCACGTGGGGACACCGGCCCCAGGTGACCGGGTCACGTGGGGACACCTGACCCAGGTCACCGGGTCACGTGGGGACCCCGGCCCCAGGTCAGCGGGTCACGTGGGGACCCCGGCCCCAGGTCAGCGAGTCACGTGGGGACCCCGGACCCAGGTCACCTAGTCATGTCTGGTACCCAGCCTGGTTCCCAGGTTCCGATGACCACCCCGGCACCAGGACCCCGGGTCACGTGGGGACACCGGCCCCAGGTGAGCGGGTCATGTGGGGACACCGGCCCCAGGTGACCGGGTCACGTGGGGACACCGGACCCAGGTCACCGGGTCACGTGGGGACCCCGGCCCCAGGTCAGCGGGTCACGTGGGGACCCCGGCCCCAGGTCAGCGAGTCACGTGGGGACACCGGCCCCAGGTCACCGGGTTATACCGGGTCCCCGGACCCAGGTCACCGGGTCAGGTCGGGACCCCGGACCCAGGTCGCGTCATGTCACGTCCCATGTACGGGTCCCCGGGTTGGATTTTTACCCAGGCCCCGGGTCACAGGGTCATGTCGCGTCAACGGCCTGGGTACAAGGGTCTGGTGACCACCCCGACCCCAGGTCCCCGGGTCATGACGGGACACCGGACCAGGTCCCCGAGTCCGGTCGACACCACAGCCCCAGGTCACCGGGTCACGTCGGCACCCCGGAACCAGGTCACCGGGTCATGTCGGGACCCAGCCCGGGTCCCCGGGACGGGTTTTTACCCCAGCCGCAGATCACCGGGTCCTGTCGGGTACCCGGGTCGGGTCCCCTGGACAGGTCGGCACCCCGGCCCCGGGTCACGGGGTCATGTCGGGTCGCTGTCCCGGGTACCAGTGTCAGGTGACCACCCCGGCTCCGGGAGACGGAGTCATACCGGGTCCCCGGCCCGGGTCCCCGGGTTGCATCGGGACACCAGCGAAGGATCACCGGGTCCTGTCGGGTCCCCGGCCCGGGTCCCCTGGACAGGTCGTTAACCCGGCCCCAGGTCACCGGGTCATGTCGCGCACCCGGCCTGGTTCCCAGGTTCCGGTGAGCACCCCGGTCGCAGGTGACCGGGTCACGTGGGGACCCCGGCCCCAGGTCAGAGGGTCACGTGGGGACCCCGGCCCCAGGTCACCGCATCAGGTCGGGACCCCGAACCCAGTTCCACGAGTCCGTAGACACCACAGCCCCGGGTCACCGGGTCGTGTCGGGTACACAGCCCGGGCACCAGGGTCAGCTCGGGACCCCGGCCCCAGGTCATGTCGGGTACCCGGCCTGGTTCCCAGGTTCCAATGACCACCCCGGCACCAGTACCCCGGGTCACGTGGGGACACCGGCCCCAGGTCAGCGGGTCACGTGGGGACACCGGCCCCAGGTAACCAAGGCAGGTCGGGACCCAGCCCGGGTCCCCGGGACGGGTTTTTACCCCAGCCGCAGATCACCGGGTCCTGTCGGGTCCCCGGCCCGGGTCCCCTCTGCAGGTCGATAACCCGGCCCCAGGTCACCCGGTCATGTCGCGCACCCGGCCTGGTTCCCAGGTTCCGGTGACCATCCCGGCACCAGGACCCCGGGTCACGTGGGGACACCGGCCCCAGGTGACCGGGTCACGTGGGGACACCGGCCCCAGGTCAGCGGGTCACGTGGGGACCCCGGACCCAGGTCACCTGGTCATGTCTGGTACCCAGCCTGGTTCCCAGGTTCCGATGACCACCCCGGCACCAGGACCCCGGGTCACGTGGGGACACCGGCCCCAGGTCAGCGGGTCACGTGGGGACACCGGCCCCAGGTCAGCGGGTCACGTGGGGACCCCGGCCCCAGATCAGCAGGTCACGTGGGGACCCCGGCCCCAGGTAACCAAGGCAGGTCGGGACCCCAGCCCCAGGTCACCTGGTCATGTCTGGTACCTAGCCTGGTTCCCAGGTTCCGATGACCACCCCGGCACCAGGACCCCGGGTCACGTGGGGACCCCAGCCCCAGGTCAGCGGGTCACGTGGGGACCCCGGCCCCAGGTAACCGGGTCATACCGGGTCCCCGGACCCAGGTCACCAGGTCAGGTCGGGACCCCGGACCCAGGTCGGGTCATGTCACGTCCCATGCCCGGGTCCCCGGGTTGGATTTTTACCCAGGCCCCGGGTCACAGGGTCATGTCGGGTCAACGGCCTGGGTACAAGGGTCTGGTGACCACCCCGACCCCAGGTCCCCGGGTGATGACGGGACACCGGACCAGGTCCCCGAGTCCGGTCGACACCACAGCCCCAGGTCACCGGGTCACGTCGGCACCCCGGAACCAGGTCACCGGGTCATGTCGGGACCCAGCCCGGGTCCCCGGGACGGGTTTTTACCCCAGCCGCAGATCACCGGGTCCTGTCGGGTCCCCGGCCCGGGTCCCCTGGACAGGTCGTTAACCCGGCCCCAGGTCACAGGGTCATGTCGTGCACCCGGCCTGGTTCCCAGGTTACGGTGACCACCCCGGCACCAGGACCCCGGGTCACGTGGGGACACCGGCCCCAGGTGACCGGGTCACGTGGGGACCCCGGCCCCAGGTCAGAGGGTCACGTGGGGACACCGGCCCCAGGTCACCGCGTCAGGCCGGGACCCCGAACCCAGGTCCACGAGTCCGTCGACACCACAACCCCGGGTCACCGGGTCGTGTCGGGTACACAGCCCGGGCACCAGGGTCAGCTCGGGACCCCGGCCCCAGGTCCCCGGGTCATGTCGGGTACCCGGCCTGGTTCCCAGGTTCCGATGACCACCCCAGCACCAGGACCCCGGGTTACGTGGGGACACCGGCCCCCAGTCAGCGGGTCACGTGGGGACCCCGGACCCAGGTCACCTTGTCATGTCTGGTACCCAGCCTGGTTCCCAGGTTCCGATGACCACCCCGGCACCAGGACCCCGGGTCACGTGGGGACACCGGCCCCAGGTGACCGGGTCACGTGGGGACACCGGCCCCAGGTAACCGGGTCACGTGGGGACCCCGGCCCCAGGTCAGCGGGTCACGTGGGGACACCGGCCCCAGGTAACCAAGGCAGGTCGGGACCCAGCCCGCGTCCCCGGGACGGGTTTTTACCCCAGCCGCAGATCACCGTGTCCTGTCGGGTCCCCGGCCCGGGTCCCCTGGACAGGTCGATAACCCGGCCCCAGGTCACCCGGTCATGTCGCGCACCCGGCCTGTTTCCCAGGTTCCGGTGACCATCCCGGCACCAGGACCCCGGGTCACGTGGGGACCCCGGCCCCAGGTCAGAGGGTCACGTGGGGTCACCGGCCCCAGGTCAGAGGGTCACGTGGGGACCCCGGACCCAGGTCACCTGGTCATGTCTGGTACCCAGCCTGGTTCCCAGGTTCCGATGACCACCCCGGCACCAGGACCCCGGGTCACGTGGGGACCCCGGCCCCAGGTCAGAGGGTCACGTGGGGACACCGGCCCCAGGTCACCGCGTCAGGCCGGGACCCCGAACCCAGGTCCACGAGTCCGTCGACACCACAGCCCCGGGTCACCGGGTCGTGTCAGGTACACAGCCCGGGCACCAGGGTCAGCTCGGGACCCCGGCCCCAGGTCCCCGGGTCATGTCGGGTACCCGGCCTGGTTCCCAGGTTCCGATGACCACCCCGGCACCAGGACCCCGTGTCACGTGGGACACCGGCCCCAGGTCAGCGGGTCACGTGGGGACACCGGCCCCAGGTAACCAAGGCAGGTCGGGACCCAGCCCGTGTCCCCGGGACGGGTTTTTACCCCAGCCGCAGATCACCGGGTCCTGTCGGGTCCCCGGCCCGGGTCCCCTGGACAGGTCGATAACCCGGCCCCAGGTCACCCGGTCATGTCTTGCACCCGGCCTGGTTCCCAGGTTCCGGTGACCATCCCGGCACCAGGACCCCGGGTCACGTGGGGACCCCGGCCCCAGGTCAGAGGGTCACGTGGGGTCACCGGCCCCAGGTCAGAGGGTCACGTGGGGACCCCGGACCCAGGTCACCTGGTCATGTCTGGTACCCAGCCTGGTTCCCAGGTTCCGATGACCACCCCGGCACCAGGACCCCGGGTCACGTGGGGACACCGGCCCCAGGTGACCGGGTCACGTGGGGACACCGGCCCCAGGTCAGAGGGTCACGTGGGGACACCAGCCCCATGTAACCGGGTCACGTGGGGACCCCGGCCCCAGGTCAGCAGGTCACGTGGGGACCCCGGCCCCAGGTAACCAAGGCAGGTCGGTACCCCAGCCCCACGTCCCCGGGTCATGTCGGGTAGCCTGCCTGGTTCCCAGGTTCCGATGACCACCCCGGCACCAGGACCCCGGGTCACGTGGGGACACCGGCCCCAGGTGACCGGGTCACGTGGGGACACCTGACCCAGGTCACCGGGTCACGTGGGGACCCCGGCCCCAGGTCAGCGGGTCACGTGGGGACCCCGGCCCCAGGTCAGCGAGTCACGTGGGGACCCCGGACCCAGGTCACCTAGTCATGTCTGGTACCCAGCCTGGTTCCCAGGTTCCGATGACCACCCCGGCACCAGGACCCCGGGTCACGTGGGGACACCGGCCCCAGGTGAGCGGGTCATGTGGGGACACCGGCCCCAGGTGACCGGGTCACGTGGGGACACCGGACCCAGGTCACCGGGTCACGTGGGGACCCCGGCCCCAGGTCAGCGGGTCACGTGGGGACCCCGGCCCCAGGTCAGCGAGTCACGTGGGGACACCGGCCCCAGGTCACCGGTTTATACCGGGTCCCCGGACCCAGGTCACCGGGTCAGGTCGGGACCCCGGACCCAGGTCGCGTCATGTCACGTCCCATGCCCGGGTCCCCGGGTTGGATTTTTACCCAGGCCCCGGGTCACAGGGTCATGTCGCGTCAACGGCCTGGGTACAAGGGTCTGGTGACCACCCCGACCCCAGGTCCCCGGGTCATGACGGGACACCGGACCAGGTCCCCGAGTCCGGTCGACACCACAGCCCCAGGTCACCGGGTCACGTCGGCACCCCGGAACCAGGTCACCGGGTCATGTCGGGACCCAGCCCGGGTCCCCGGGACGGGTTTTTACCCCAGCCGCAGATCACCGGGTCCTGTCGGGTACCCGGGTCGGGTCCCCTGGACAGGTCGGCACCCCGGCCCCGGGTCACGGGGTCATGTCGGGTCGCTGTCCCGGGTACCAGTGTCAGGTGACCACCCCGGCTCCGGGAGACGGAGTCATACCGGGTCCCCGGCCCGGGTCCCCGGGTTGCATCGGGACACCAGCGAAGGATCACCGGGTCCTGTCGGGTCCCCGGCCCGGGTCCCCTGGACAGGTCGTTAACCCGGCCCCAGGTCACCGGGTCATGTCGCGCACCCGGCCTGGTTCCCAGGTTCCGGTGAGCACCCCGGTCGCAGGTGACCGGGTCACGTGGGGACCCCGGCCCCAGGTCAGAGGGTCACGTGGGGACCCCGGCCCCAGGTCACCGCATCAGGTCGGGACCCCGAACCCAGTTCCACGAGTCCGTAGACACCACAGCCCCGGGTCACCGGGTCGTGTCGGGTACACAGCCCGGGCACCAGGGTCAGCTCGGGACCCCGGCCCCAGGTCATGTCGGGTACCCGGCCTGGTTCCCAGGTTCCAATGACCACCCCGGCACCTGTACCCCGGGTCACGTGGGGACACCGGCCCCAGGTCAGCGGGTCACGTGGGGACACCGGCCCCAGGTAACCAAGGCAGGTCGGGACCCAGCCCGGGTCCCCGGGACGGGTTTTTACCCCAGCCGCAGATCACCGGGTCCTGTCGGGTCCCCGGCCCGGGTCCCCTCTACAGGTCGATAACCCGGCCCCAGGTCACCCGGTCATGTCGCGCACCCGGCCTGGTTCCCAGGTTCCGGTGACCATCCCGGCACCAGGACCCCGGGTCACGTGGGGACACCGGCCCCAGGTGACCGGGTCACGTGGGGACACCGGCCCCAGGTCAGCGGGTCACGTGGGGACCCCGGACCCAGGTCACCTGGTCATGTCTGGTACCCAGCCTGGTTCCCAGGTTCCGATGACCACCCCGGCACCAGGACCCCGGGTCACGTGGGGACACCGGCCCCAGGTCAGCGGGTCACGTGGGGACACCGGCCCCAGGTCAGCGGGTCACGTGGGGACCCCGGCCCCAGATCAGCAGGTCACGTGGGGACCCCGGCCCCAGGTAACCAAGGCAGGTCGGGACCCCAGCCCCAGGTCACCTGGTCATGTCTGGTACCTAGCCTGGTTCCCAGGTTCCGATGACCACCCCGGCACCAGGACCCCGGGTCACGTGGGGACCCCAGCCCCAGGTCAGCGGGTCACGTGGGGACCCCGGCCCCAGGTAACCGGGTCATACCGGGTCCCCGGACCCAGGTCACCAGGTCAGGTCGGGACCCCGGACCCAGGTCGGGTCATGTCACGTCCCATGCCCGGGTCCCCGGGTTGGATTTTTACCCAGGCCCCGGGTCACAGGGTCATGTCGGGTCAACGGCCTGGGTACAAGGGTCTGGTGACCACCCCGACCCCAGGTCCCCGGGTGATGACGGGACACCGGACCAGGTCCCCGAGTCCGGTCGACACCACAGCCCCAGGTCACCGGGTCACGTCGGCACCCCGGAACCAGGTCACCGGGTCATGTCGGAACCCAGCCCGGGTCCCCGGGACGGGTTTTTACCCCAGCCGCAGATCACCGGGTCCTGTCGGGTCCCCGGCCCGGGTCCCCTGGACAGGTCGTTAACCCGGCCCAAGGTCACAGGGTCATGTCGTGCACCCGGCCTGGTTCCCAGGTTCCGGTGACCACCCCGGCACCAGGACCCCGGGTCACGTGGGGACACCGGCCCCAGGTCAGCGGGTCACGTGGGGACCCCGGCCCCAGGTCAGAGGGTCACGTGGGGACACCGGCCCCAGGTCACCGCGTCAGGCCGGGACCCCGAACCCAGGTCCACGAGTCCGTCGACACCACAACCCCGGGTCACCGGGTCGTGTCGGGTACACAGCCCGGGCACCAGGGTCAGCTCGGGACCCCGGTCCCAGGTCCCCGGGTCATGTCGGGTACCCGGCCTGGTTCCCAGGTTCCGATGACCACCCCAGCACCAGGACCCCGGGTTACGTGGGGACACCGGCCCCCAGTCAGCGGGTCACGTGGGGACCCCGGACCCAGGTCACCTTGTCATGTCTGGTACCCAGCCTGGTTCCCAGGTTCCGATGACCACCCCGGCACCAGGACCCCGGGTCACGTGGGGACACCGGCCCCAGGTGACCGGGTCACGTGGGGACACCGGCCCCAGGTAACCGGGTCACGTGGGGACCCCGGCCCCAGGTCAGCGGGTCACGTGGGGACACCGGCCCCAGGTAACCAAGGCAGGTCGGGACCCAGCCCGCGTCCCCGGGACGGGTTTTTACCCCAGCCGCAGATCACCGGGTCCTGTCGGGTCCCCGGCCCGGGTCCCCTGGACAGGTCGATAACCCGGCCCCAGGTCACCCGGTCATGTCGCGCACCCGGCCTGTTTCCCAGGTTCCGGTGACCATCCCGGCACCAGGACCCCGGGTCACGTGGGGACCCCGGCCCCAGGTCAGAGGGTCACGTGGGGACCCCGGACCCAGGTCACCTGGTCATGTCTGGTACCCAGCCTGGTTCCCAGGTTCCGATGACCACCCCGGCACCAGGACCCCGGGTCACGTGGGGACCCCGGCCCCAGGTCAGAGGGTCACGTGGGGACACCGGCCCCAGGTCACCGCGTCAGGTCGGGACCCCGAACCCAGGTCCACGAGTCCGTCGACACCACAGCCCCGGGTCACCGGGTCGTGTCAGGTACACAGCCCGGGCACCAGGGTCAGCTCGGGACCCCGGCCCCAGGTCCCCGGGTCATGTCGGGTACCCGGCCTGGTTCCCAGGTTCCGATGACCACCCCGGCACCAGGACCCCGTGTCACGTGGGACACCGGCCCCAGGTCAGCGGGTCACGTGGGGACACCGGCCCCAGGTAACCAAGGCAGGTCGGGACCCAGCCCGTGTCCCCGGGACGGGTTTTTACCCCAGCCGCAGATCACCGGGTCCTGTCGGGTCCCCGGCCCGGGTCCCCTGGACAGGTCGATAACCCGGCCCCAGGTCACCCGGTCATGTCTTGCACCCGGCCTGGTTCCCAGGTTCCGGTGACCATCCCGGCACCAGGACCCCGGGTCACGTGGGGACCCCGGCCCCAGGTCAGAGGGTCACGTGGGGTCACCGGCCCCAGGTCAGAGGGTCACGTGGGGACCCCGGACCCAGGTCACCTGGTCATGTCTGGTACCCAGCCTGGTTCCCAGGTTCCGATGACCACCCCGGCACCAGGACCCCGGGTCACGTGGGGACACCGGCCCCAGGTGACCGGGTCACGTGGGGACACCGGCCCCAGGTCAGCGGGTCACGTGGAGACACCGGACCCAGGTCACCTGGTCATGTCTGGTACCCAGCCTGGTTCCCAGGTTCCGATGACCACCCCGGCACCAGGACCCCGGGTCACGTGGGGACACCGGCCCCAGGTCAGCGGGTCACGTGGGGACCCCGGACCCAGGTCACCTGGTAATGTCTGGTACCCAGCCTGGTTCCCAGGTTCCGATGACCACCCCGGCACCAGGACCCCGGGTCACGTGGGGACACCGGACCCAGGTCAGCGGGTCACGTGGGGGCACCGGCCCCAGGTAACCGGGTCATACCGGGTCCCCGGACCCAGGTCACCGGGTCAGGTCGGGACCCCGGACCCAGGTCGGGTCATGTCACGTCCCATGCCCGGGTCCCCGGGTTGGATTTTTACCCAGGCCCCGGGTCACAGGGTCATGTCGGGTCAACGGCCTGGGTACAAGGGTCTGGTGACCACCCCGACCCCAGGTCCCCGGGTCATGACGGGACACCGGACCAGGTCCCCGAGTCCGGTCGACACCACAGCCCCAGGTCACCGGGTCACGTCGGCACCCCGGAACCAGGTCACCGGGTCATGTCGGGACCCAGCCCGGGTCCCCGGGACGGGTTTTTACCCCAGCCGCAGATCACCGGGTCCTGTCGGGTACCCGGGTCGGGTCCCCTGGACAGGTCAGCACCCCGGCCCCTGGTCACGGGGTCATGTCGGGTCGCTGTCCCGGGTACCAGTGTCAGGTGACCACCCCGGCCCCGGGAGACGGAGTCATACCGGGTCCCCGGCCCGGGTCCCCGGGTTGCATCGGGACAAAAGCACCGGATCACTGGATCACGTGGGATCCCGGGCCCGGGTCCCCGGGTTGCATCGGGACACCAGTGAAGGATCACCGGGTCCTGTCGGGTCCCCGGCCCGGGTCCCCTGGACAGGTCGTTAACCCGGCCCCAGGTCACCGGGTCATGTCGCGCACCCGGCCTGGTTCCCAGGTTCCGGTGACCACCCAGGCACCAGGACCACGGGTCACGTGGGGACACCGGCCCCACGTCAGCGGGTCACGTGGGGACCCCGGCCCCAGGTCAGAGGGTCACGTGGGGACACCGGCCCCAGGTCACCGCATCAGGTCGGGACCCCGAACCCAGGTCCACGAGTCCGTCGACACCACAGCCCCGGGAAACCGGGTCGTGTCGGGTACACAGCCCGGGCACCAGGGTCAGCTCGGGACCCCGGCCCCAGGTCCCCGGGTCAAGTCAAATACCCGGCCTGGTTCCCAGGTTCCGATGACCACCCCGGCACCAGGACCCCGGGTCACGTGGGGACACCGGCCCCAGGTCAGCGGGTCACGTGGGGACCCCGGCCCCAGGTCAGAGGGTCACGTGGGGACCCCGGACCCAGGTCACCTAGTCATGTCTGGTACCCAGCCTGGTTCCCAGGTTCCGATGACCACCCCGGCACCAGGACCCTGGGTCACGTGGGGACACCGGCCCCAGGTGACCGGGTCACGTGGGGACACCGGCCCCAGGTCACCGGGTCACGTGGGGACCCCGGCCCCAGGTCAGCGGGTCACGTGGGGACACCGGCCCCAGGTAACCGGGTCATACCGGGTCCCCGGACCCAGGTCCCGGGTCAGGTCGGGACCCCGGACCCAGGTCGGGTCATGTCACGTCCCATGCCCGGGTCCCCGGGTTGGATTTTTACCCAGGCCCCGGGTCACAGGGTCATGTCGGGTCAACGGCCTGGGTACAAGGGTCTGGTGACCACCCCGACCCCAGGTCCCCGGGTCATGACGGGACACCGGACCAGGTCCCCGAGTCCGGTCGACACCACAGCCCCAGGTCACCGGGTCAGGTCGGCACCCCGGAACCAGGTCACCGGGTCATGTCGGGACCCAGCCCGGGTCCCCGGGACGGGTTTTTACCCCAGCCGCAGATCACCGGGTCCTGTCGGGTCCCCGGCCCGGGTCCCCTGGACAGGTCGTTAACCCGGCCCCAGGTCACAGGGTCATGTCGTGCACCCGGCCTGGTTCCCAGGTTACGGTGACCACCCCGGCACCAGGACCCCGGGTCACGTGGGGACACCGGCCCCAGGTGACCGGGTCACGTGGGGACCCCGGCCCCAGGTCAGAGGGTCACGTGGGGACACCGGCCCCAGGTCACCGCGTCAGGCCGGGACCCCGAACCCAGGTCCACGAGTCCGTCGACACCACAACCCCGGGTCACCGGGTCGTGTCGGGTACACAGCCCGGGCACCAGGGTCAGCTCGGGACCCCGGTCCCAGGTCCCCGGGTCATGTCGGGTACCCGGCCTGGTTCCCAGGTTCCGATGACCACCCCAGCACCAGGACCCCGGGTTACGTGGGGACACCGGCCCCCAGTCAGCGGGTCACGTGGGGACCCCGGACCCAGGTCACCTTGTCATGTCTGGTACCCAGCCTGGTTCCCAGGTTCCGATGACCACCCCGGCACCAGGACCCCGGGTCACGTGGGGACACCGGCCCCAGGTGACCGGGTCACGTGGGGACACCGGCCCCAGGTAACCGGGTCACGTGGGGACCCCGGCCCCAGGTCAGCGGGTCACGTGGGGACACCGGCCCCAGGTAACCAAGGCAGGTCGGGACCCAGCCCGCGTCCCCGGGACGGGTTTTTACCCCAGCCGCAGATCACCGGGTCCTGTCGGGTCCCCGGCCCGGGTCCCCTGGACAGGTCGATAACCCGGCCCCAGGTCACCCGGTCATGTCGCGCACCCGGCCTGTTTCCCAGGTTCCGGTGACCATCCCGGCACCAGGACCCCGGGTCACGTGGGGACCCCGGCCCCAGGTCAGAGGGTCACGTGGGGTCACCGGCCCCAGGTCAGAGGGTCACGTGGGGACCCCGGACCCAGGTCACCTGGTCATGTCTGGTACCCAGCCTGGTTCCCAGGTTCCGATGACCACCCCGGCACCAGGACCCCGGGTCACGTGGGGACCCCGGCCCCAGGTCAGAGGGTCACGTGGGGACACCGGCCCCAGGTCACCGCGTCAGGTCGGGACCCCGAACCCAGGTCCACGAGTCCGTCGACACCACAGCCCCGGGTCACCGGGTCGTGTCAGGTACACAGCCCGGGCACCAGGGTCAGCTCGGGACCCCGGCCACAGGTCCCCGGGTCATGTCGGGTACCCGGCCTGGTTCCCAGGTTCCGATGACCACCCCGGCACCAGGACCCCGTGTCACGTGGGACACCGGCCCCAGGTCAGCGGGTCACGTGGGGACACCGGCCCCAGGTAACCAAGGCAGGTCGGGACCCAGCCCGTGTCCCCGGGACGGGTTTTTACCCCAGCCGCAGATCACCGGGTCCTGTCGGGTCCCCGGCCCGGGTCCCCTGGACAGGTCGATAACCCGGCCCCAGGTCACCCGGTCATGTCGCGCACCCGGCCTGGTTCCCAGGTTCCGGTGACCATCCCGGCACCAGGACCCCGGGTCACGTGGGGACCCCGGCCCCAGGTCAGAGGGTCACGTGGGGTCACCGGCCCCAGGTCAGAGGGTCACGTGGGGACCCCGGACCCAGGTCACCTGGTCATGTCTGGTACCCAGCCTGGTTCCCAGGTTCCGATGACCACCCCGGCACCAGGACCCCGGGTCACGTGGGGACACCGGCCCCAGGTGACCGGGTCACGTGGGGACACCGGCCCCAGGTCAGCGGGTCACGTGGAGACACCGGACCCAGGTCACCTGGTCATGTCTGGTACCCAGCCTGGTTCCCAGGTTCCGATGACCACCCCGGCACCAGGACCCCGTATCACGTGGGGACACCGGCCCCAGGTCAGAGGGTCACGTGGGGACACCGGCCCCAGGTCAGCGGGTTACGTGGGGACCCCGGCCCCAGGTCAGCGGGTCACGTGGGGACCCCGGCCCCAGGTCAGAGGGTCACGTGGGGACCCCGGACCTAGGTCACCTAGTCATGTCTGGTACCCAGCCTGGTTCCCAGGTTCCGATGACCACCCCGGCACCAGGACCCTGGGTCACGTGGGGACACCAGCCCCAGGTGACCGGGTCACGTGGGGACACCGGCCCCAGGTGACCGGGTCATGTGGGGACCCCGGACCCAGGTCAGCGGGTCACGTGGGGACACCGGCCCCAGGTAACCGGGTCATACCGGGTCCCTGGACCCAGGTCACCGGGTCAGGTCGGGACCCCGGACCCAGGTCGGGTCATGTCACGTCCCATGCCCGGGTCCCCGGGTTGGATTTTTACCCAGGCCCCGGGTCACAGGGTCATGTCGCGTCAACGGCCTGGGTACAAGGGTCTGGTGACCACCCCGACCCCAGGTCCCCGGGTCATGACGGGACACCGGACCAGGTCCCCGAGTCCGGTCGACACCACAGCCCCAGGTCACCGGGTCACGTCGGCACCCCGGAACCAGGTCACCGGGTCATGTCGGGACCCAGCCCGGGTCCCCGAAACGGGTTTTTACCCCAGCCGCAGATCACGGGGTGCTGTCGGGTACCCGGGTCGGGTCCCCTGGACAGGTCGGCACCCCGGCCCCGGGTCACCGGGTCATGTCGGGTCGCTGTCCCGGGTACCAGTGTCAGGTGACCACCCCGGCTCCGGGAGACGGAGTCATACCGGGTCCCCGGCCCGGGTCCCCGGGTTGCATCGGGACACCAGCGAAGGATCACCGGGTCCTGTCGGGTCCCTGGCCCAGGTCCCCTGGACAGGTCGTTAACCCGGCCCCAGCTCACCGGGTCATGTCGCGCACCCGGCCTTGTTCCCAGGTTCCGGTGACCACCCCGGCACCAGGACCACGGGTCACGTGGGGACCCCGGCCCCAGGTCAGCGGGTCACGTGGGGACCCCGGCCCCAGGTCAGAGGGTCACGTGGGGACACCGGCCCCAGGTCACCGCATCAGGTCGGGACCCCGAACCCAGGTCCACGAGTCCGTCGACACCACAGCCCCGGGTCACCGGGTCGTGTCGGGTACACAGCCCGGGCACCAGGGTCAGCTCGGGACCCCGGCCCCAGGTCATGTCGGGTACCCGGCCTGGTTCCCAGGTTCCGATGACCACCCCGGCACCAGTACCCCGGGTCACGTGGGGACACCGGCCCCAGGTCAGCGGGTCACGTGGGGACCCTGGACCCAGGTCACCTGGTCATGTCTGGTACCCAGCCTGGTTCCCAGGTTCCGATGACCACCCCGGCACCAGGATCCCGGGTCACGTGGGGACACCGGCCCCAGGTGACCGGGTCACGTGGGGACACCGGCCCCAGGTCACCGGGTCACGTGGGGACCCCGGCCCCAGGTCAGCGGGTCACGTGGGACACCGGCCCCAGGTCAGCGGGTCACGTGGGGACACCGGCCCCAGGTAACCAAGGCAGGTCGGGACCCAGCCCGCGTCCCCGGGACGGGTTTTTACCCCAGCCGCAGATCACCGGGTCCTGTCGGGTCCCCGGCCCGGGTCCCCTGGACAGGTCGATAACCCGGCCCCAGGTCACCCGGTCATGTCGCGCACCCGGCCTGGTTCCCAGGTTCCGGTGACCATCCCGGCACCAGGACCCCGGGTCACGTGGGGACCCCGGCCCCAGGTCAGAGGGTCACGTGGGGTCACCGGCCCCAGGTCAGAGGGTCACGTGGGGACCCCGGACCCAGGTCACCTGGTCATGTCTGGTACCCAGCCTGGTTCCCAGGTTCCGATGACCACCCCGGCACCAGGACCCCGGGTAACGTGGGGACCCCGGCCCCAGGTCAGAGGGTCACGTGGGGACACCGGCCCCAGGTCACCGCGTCAGGTCGGGACCCCGAACCCAGGTCCACGAGTCCGTCGACACCACAGCCCCGGGTCACCGGGTCGTGTCAGGTACACAGCCCGGGCACCAGGGTCAGCTCGGGACCCCGGCCCCAGGTCCCCGGGTCATGTCAGGTACCCGGCCTGGTTCCCAGGTTCCGATGACCACCCCGGCACCAGGACCCCGGGTCACGTGGGGACACCGGCCCCAGGTCAGCGGGTCACGTGGGGACCCCGGACCCAGGTCACCTGGTAATGTCTGGTACCCAGCCTGGTTCCCAGGTTCCGATGACCACCCCGGCACCAGGACCCCGGGTCACGTGGGGACACCGGACCCAGGTCAGCGGGTCACGTGGGGGCACCGGCCCCAGGTAACCGGGTCATACCGGGTCCCCGGACCCAGGTCACCGGGTCAGGTCGGGACCCCGGACCCAGGTCGGGTCATGTCACGTCCCATGCCCGGGTCCCCGGGTTGGATTTTTACCCAGGCCCCGGGTCACAGGGTCATGTCGGGTCAACGGCCTGGGTACAAGGGTCTGGTGACCACCCCGACCCCAGGTCCCCGGGTCATGACGGGACACCGGACCAGGTCCCCGAGTCCGGTCGACACCACAGCCCCAGGTCACCGGGTCAGGTCGGCACCCCGGAACCAGGTCACCGGGTCATGTCGGGACCCAGCCCGGGTCCCCGGGACGGGTTTTTACCCCAGCCGCAGATCACCGGGTCCTGTAGGCTACCCGGGTCGGGTCCCCTGGACAGGTCAGCACCCCGGCCCCTGGTCACGGGGTCATGTCGGGTCGCTGTCCCGGGTACCAGTGTCAGGTGACCACCCCGGCCCCGGGAGACGGAGTCATACCGGGTCCCCGGCCCGGGTCCCCGGGTTGCATCGGGACAAAAGCACCGGATCACTGGATCACGTGGGATCCCGGGCCCGGGTCCCCGGGTTGCATCGGGACACCAGCGAAGGATCACCGGGTCCTGTCGGGTCCCCGGCCCGGGTCCCCTGGACAGGTCGTTAACCCGGCCCCAGGTCACCGGGTCATGTCGCGCACCCGGCCTGGTTCCCAGGTTCCGGTGACCACCCAGGCACCAAGACCCCGGGTCACGTGGGGACACCGGCCCCACGTCAGCGGGTCACGTGGGGACCCCGGCCCCAGGTCAGAGGGTCACGTGGGGACACCGGCCCCAGGTCACCGCGTCAGGTCGGGACCCCGAACCCAGGTCCACGAGTCCGTCGACACCACAGCCCCGGGAAACCGGGTCGTGTCGGGTACACAGCCCGGGCACCAGGGTCAGCTCGGGACCCCGGCCCCAGGTCCCCGGGTCAAGTCAAATACCCGGCCTGGTTCCCAGGTTCCGATGACCACCCCGGCACCAGGACCCCGGGTCACGTGGGGACACCGGCCCCAGGTCAGCGGGTCACGTGGGGACACCGGCCCCAGGTAACCAAGGCAGGTCGGGACCCAGCCCGTGTCCCCGGGACGGGTTTTTCCCCAGCCGCAGATCACCGGGTCCTGTCGGGTCCCCGGCCCGGGTCCCCTGGACAGGTCGATAACCCGGCCCCAGGTCACCCGGTCATGTCGTGCACCTGGCCTGGTTCCCAGGTTCCGGTGACCATCCCGGCACCAGGACCCCGGGTCACGTGGGGACCCCGGCCCCAGGTCAGAGGGTCACGTGGGGTCACCGGCCCCAGGTCAGAGGGTCACGTGGGGACCCCGGACCCAGGTCACCTGGTCATGTCTGGTACCCAGCCTGGTTCCCAGGTTCCGATGACCACCCCGGCACCAGGACCCCGGGTCACGTGGGGACACCGGCCCCAGGTGACCGGGTCACGTGGGGACACCGGCCCCAGGTCAGCGGGTCACGTGGAGACACCGGACCCAGGTCACCTGGTCATGTCTGGTACCCAGCCTGGTTCCCAGGTTCCGATGACCACCCCGGCACCAGGACCCCGGGTCACGTGGGGACACCGGCCCCAGGTCAGCGGGTCACGTGGGGACCCCGGACCCAGGTCACCTGGTAATGTCTGGTACCCAGCCTGGTTCCCAGGTTCCGATGACCACCCCGGCACCAGGACCCCGGGTCACGTGGGGACACCGGACCCAGGTCAGCGGGTCACGTGGGGGCACCGGCCCCAGGTAACCGGGTCATACCGGGTCCCCGGACCCAGTTCACCGGGTCAGGTCGGGACCCCGGACCCAGGTCGGGTCATGTCACGTCCCATGCCCGGGTCCCCGGGTTGGATTTTTACCCAGGCCCCGGGTCACAGGGTCATGTCGGGTCAACGGCCTGGGTACAAGGGTCTGGTGACCACCCCGACCCCAGGTCCCCGGGTCATGACGGGACACCGGACCAGGTCCCCGAGTCCGGTCGACACCACAGCCCCAGGTCACCGGGTCAGGTCGGCACCCCGGAACCAGGTCACCGGGTCATGTCGGGACCCAGCCCGGGTCCCCGGGACGGGTTTTTACCCCAGCCGCAGATCACCGGGTCCTGTCGGGTACCCGGGTCGGGTCCCCTGGACAGGTCAGCACCCCGGCCCCTGGTCACGGGGTCATGTCGGGTCGCTGTCCCGGGTACCAGTGTCAGGTGACCACCCCGGCCCCGGGAGACGGAGTCATACCGGGTCCCCGGCCCGGGTCCCCGGGTTGCATCGGGACAAAAGCACCGGATCACTGGATCACGTGGGATCCCGGGCCCGGGTCCCCGGGTTGCATCGGGACACCAGTGAAGGATCACCGGGTCCTGTCGGGTCCCCGGCCCGGGTCCCCTGGACAGGTCGTTAACCCGGCCCCAGGTCACCGGGTCATGTCGCGCACCCGGCCTGGTTCCCAGGTTCCGGTGACCACCCAGGCACCAGGACCACGGGTCACGTGGGGACACCGGCCCCACGTCAGCGGGTCACGTGGGGACCCCGGCCCCAGGTCAGAGGGTCACGTGGGGACACCGGCCCCAGGTCACCGCATCAGGTCGGGACCCCGAACCCAGGTCCACGAGTCCGTCGACACCACAGCCCCGGGAAACCGGGTCGTGTCGGGTACACAGCCCGGGCACCAGGGTCAGCTCGGGACCCCGGCCCCAGGTCCCCGGGTCAAGTCAAATACCCGGCCTGGTTCCCAGGTTCCGATGACCACCCCGGCACCAGGACCCCGGGTCACGTGGGGACACCGGCCCCAGGTCAGCGGGTCACGTGGGGACCCCGGCCCCAGGTCAGAGGGTCACGTGGGGACCCCGGACCCAGGTCACCTAGTCATGTCTGGTACCCAGCCTGGTTCCCAGGTTCCGATGACCACCCCGGCACCAGGACCCTGGGTCACGTGGGGACACCGGCCCCAGGTGACCGGGTCACGTGGGGACACCGGCCCCAGGTCACCGGGTCACGTGGGGACCCCGGCCCCAGGTCAGCGGGTCACGTGGGGACACCGGCCCCAGGTAACCGGGTCATACCGGGTCCCCGGACCCAGGTCCCGGGTCAGGTCGGGACCCCGGACCCAGGTCGGGTCATGTCACGTCCCATGCCCGGGTCCCCGGGTTGGATTTTTACCCAGGCCCCGGGTCACAGGGTCATGTCGGGTCAACGGCCTGGGTACAAGGGTCTGGTGACCACCCCGACCCCAGGTCCCCGGGTCATGACGGGACACCGGACCAGGTCCCCGAGTCCGGTCGACACCACAGCCCCAGGTCACCGGGTCAGGTCGGCACCCCGGAACCAGGTCACCGGGTCATGTCGGGACCCAGCCCGGGTCCCCGGGACGGGTTTTTACCCCAGCCGCAGATCACCGGGTCCTGTCGGGTCCCCGGCCCGGGTCCCCTGGACAGGTCGTTAACCCGGCCCCAGGTCACAGGGTCATGTCGTGCACCCGGCCTGGTTCCCAGGTTACGGTGACCACCCCGGCACCAGGACCCCGGGTCACGTGGGGACACCGGCCCCAGGTGACCGGGTCACGTGGGGACCCCGGCCCCAGGTCAGAGGGTCACGTGGGGACACCGGCCCCAGGTCACCGCGTCAGGCCGGGACCCCGAACCCAGGTCCACGAGTCCGTCGACACCACAACCCCGGGTCACCGGGTCGTGTCGGGTACACAGCCCGGGCACCAGGGTCAGCTCGGGACCCCGGTCCCAGGTCCCCGGGTCATGTCGGGTACCCGGCCTGGTTCCCAGGTTCCGATGACCACCCCAGCACCAGGACCCCGGGTTACGTGGGGACACCGGCCCCCAGTCAGCGGGTCACGTGGGGACCCCGGACCCAGGTCACCTTGTCATGTCTGGTACCCAGCCTGGTTCCCAGGTTCCGATGACCACCCCGGCACCAGGACCCCGGGTCACGTGGGGACACCGGCCCCAGGTGACCGGGTCACGTGGGGACACCGGCCCCAGGT